>CM055278.1:15846015-15934192 GCA_029237695.1 Conchocele bisecta
TATAAGATCGTTTTAAAGAAAACATAGTTTGTTGCGTTTATTGTTGTATGAAAAAACAGTTGCTCAGTTTAAAGTTCGAAGGACTCCTTGCAAACTTTAAACATACCCAATGTTTTTCATACTACAGTAAACGCACATGCCCATGGTTTTATTGCTTTCATTGTTGAGCCCGCTTGCGGAAATCGAGACATAGTGATCACAATGACGTCCGGGTGTCCGTGCGTGCGTGCGTGCGTGCGTGCGTGCGTGCGTGCGTGCGTGTCCGTCCGAAATCTGCGTTATTTTTTTTAAATACCTTACATTTTATATCTCTGCAGTCCTAAGTCACATTGACTTGAAACTACATATGCGTATTGGTCAATATCCATATATTCTTGCTGTATGCCAATCATGCGGCCCCTATGTCCAATGTCAACGTCAAGGTCAAAATTTGCGTTAAAGTTTTCAGATACCTACTAATTTTGTAACCGTATGTCGGATTTGCTTGAAACTTTATATGCTTATTGGTCATCATCCATATATTCATTCAGTGTCCCACTGATGCGGCCTCTGTGCCCCAAGGTCAAGGTCACATGAATTATATGTTTGCGTTAAAGATTCTGTCCAAAGTTGTGTTTAAGTTTTCACATACCTACTATCTCTGTAACCGTTAGTCAGATTTGCTTGAAGCTTCGTATGTTGATTGGTCACCATCCATATATTCAGTCTGCGTCCCACGCATGCGGCTGCTGTGTCCCAAAGTCAAGGTCAAATGACTTAAAAGTTTGCGTTAAAGTTTCTGTTGAAATGTGTGTTAAAGTTTTCACATACCTACTAACTCTGTAGCCGTAAGTCAGATTTGCTTGAAACTTCGTATGCTTATTGGGCATCATCCATGTATTCATTATGTGTCCCACTCATGCGGCCCCTGTTCCCCAAGGTTAAGGCCAAATGACTTAGAAGTTTGCATTATTATAAAATCTGCGTTTTTTCATCTTATATCTCCACAATTGTTACGCCAATTTACTTCCAACTTCCAATACTTCCTTTTAATCATCCATATTTTCTCTCCATAACCTGCCCATGTGGTCCATATGCCCAAGGTCAAGCTCAAATGACTTTGAAATTGGTGTTAAAGTGTGTACATACCTTATATCTCCACAACACTTACTCCGATTTACTTCCAACATCCAATACTTCTTATTCATCATCCATATTTTCATTCTATAGCCTGACCATGTGGTCCACATGCCCAAGGTCAAGGTCAAATGACTTTGGAATTTGTGTTATAGTATTTACATACCTTATATCTGCACACCACTTACTCCGATTTACTTTAAACTTCAAATCATTTTTTATTATCATCCATATTTTCATTATATAGCCCACCTATGCGGCCCACATGCCCAATATCAAGGTCAAATGACTTTAAAATCTGCGTTAAAGCTTTTACATACCTTATATCTCCACAACCCTTAATTAAAACTTCAAATAAATACACTCTGATACCATCAAATGCCTCGGCGGGCTCGACATGCGGGCCGCGGCCATCTGGTTACACTATTGCGAGTTATTTGCACGGGTTTCGCTGTGAGAAAAAAACCGTAATCAACTCCTTACAAATAATACGCAGTGTAATCCGTATTTGCGCGCTTGTTTTCTTGAAACCACGGGCTACCATGCAAAACATTAATTTTTATTACAGTCAAAATAAAGGTATTTGAAATCTTGAAGAGGATCTCGTAATTTCGATTTCAAACATGACGTTGAAAAGCGGGAAACACGTCATTGTGTAACTATTCATACGCACATCATAATTCATTGATTGTAATCTCAAAAATAGAGTAAATGTGCATACATATCCGCCGTGAAAGTGTAATAAATAGGATATTCCATCGTACATGTTTGAATAGGTTTAAATAATACACGAGCGTATGTCGGCTTCCGCGTAAACAACTCGTTCGCTTCGCTTACTCGTTGTTTACGCGGAAGCCGACGTACACTCGTGTATTATTTCTCGCTATTCAAAATGTACGATGGAATATCCTTTATGTATTTACATTGCATTTTCGGAGAGTTTCAAAAATGTAAACAAAATACGTCGTTAACATTATGAATCTTATTGTTTTACGTCATTTTGTTGTTTTGTTCATAATTTTGTTCTATCAATAGCGGTTCGTTATTGACAACGACAATAAACGTTATGTGTATTTTAATGACGCCAAACAAACATTAAAAAATCAATATAACGTCGCCGCGCGACGTCGCGTATGACTAATGTAATGTACTGTGATATAAACGCAATACGTTGAATGGGCGTTTCCATTATGAATTTAAGGACAATGTAAATATTATGTATTAATACATACGATATTAAATCATCAGCCATGTAACACATGTAACATTATACATATACATACATACCAAATTAACGTATTCTCTGTATTCTAACACAGGCCACAGCGAGAGTTAGTGCTGTGTGTGACAGAGCATGACAAAGAATGCCCGCATACGTCAGCCAAGTTTATGGATCAGGCACGGGAAAGCGCCGCCGCCAGCCCCAATGGACTCTCGTACGACCTTGTGTTGACTTTTATAAAAGACCAGTGTTCATCCATGCCCACAGGTTAGTCAATTCATAGAGAATAGTAGGTTAGTGCCGTGAATGGGAAAAAATATCCGGCAAGGCTCAATAATTTCTTTATTTCTCATTAGAAGTATATGTTGTGACCATTCATTTGAACCGTCTCGCCGAGATGGTTCAAATGAGTGGTCACAACATATACTTTGGTTCAGAAATAAGGAAAATAGATAGAGAATAGTAGGTTAATGTTTCACGGCATCGTGTTTCACGGCACATACGCACTGTGTTGACGGGATAAAAATGTATAAATACATAACCGCCTATGATAATATTGTGCGTGTTATCAACGTTTTTAGGAATATATATTCTGCAAGTCGGATTGACGTATCCCTAGTCACGTGACCCGATATATTTCGCGGTAGCTCGATACATTTTGCTCTAAAATACATCATTTTTATGCCAGAATATTTCAAATTTAGAACTACGAAAATACTAAATCGCGATAAGAATATTTTTTAATGAACATTTAACATTATAATTCTGCATTTAAATTTGATTTAGCGATTGAAATTTAGTTGTTTGAAGCGTTCAAAAATGATTAAACTATAAACGGGTCAGATTTCCCCCTGCGCTCCTCGACAGGGGAGATAATAACAACCTGCAGAATCTGTTTTGACAGCTCGTAATCAAGCAATTTGATTGTCTGAGCTGCTTGCGTTTATGCATGTTTTTCAAATAAATAAATTTACAAATATTGGCAACATTAACGCAGGTAGTAGTGTACATTTATTTGCATTACACATTTTTTTTATTAATTCGTTCCCACGAAATAAAAATTCGTTCTCTCAATTTAACAATTCGTTCCCTCGATATAACAATTCGTTTCCACGAATTAACAATTCGTTCCCACGAAATGACAATTCGTTCCCTCGATTTAACAATTCGTTCCCTTGAATTAACAATTCTTTCCCATGATATAACAATTTCGTGGGAACGAATTGTTAAATTGAGGGAACGAATTGTTAATTTGTGGGAACGAATTGTTCAATTGAGGGAACGAATTGTTATTTCGTGGGAACGAATTATTAAACAAAATAATTCTACGTCCCCTGCAGGGCTCTGTTTATACTTGCTTGCATGTGAGTAAATGAATTATGATAAAGGAAAGGTACATGCCCACTCAGTAGGCACAACATGTTCTTTATATGAATTAAACAAGTGTATAATTGTGTCATTATTCCACCAGTTCTAAAAATTACGAGTGCCCTCTATACAGATATACTCATTTATTAATATTTATTTTAATGATAGTGATGCGCGATGGTATCAGGCTATTTTCGTATGCAAATGAGGCCAACGGTGCGACTCTTAGGCTAAGGTAAAACAGGAATGCAACACCGTAGTCCCGTCTCCGGCGACGCTCGGAGGCGGAATTGTCATGGTGTTACTAATTCATTTACCGTAAATTACATGTACGCAACTTATGAAATCCCAGTTGCAAACACCGATTACACACGACTGGAACGCGTGATGCGCAGACCGATCTGGGACTAAGCCATATAAGAATGTCTCTTTAACACATTTCTTTCTAATTACACTTTTGTTCTTTTGTTTTGCAATCATTACTTTTGAAATGTCCCTATAGTAAGCGCTCTGTGGTTTCTAATTATCTTCCAGTATTCATTAATACACAATTGTAATGCATTATCTTGTCAAAAATAATCTATAATTATATTAAGAAATTGTACATATACGGTAGATAATGCATTTTGATTGTTACATGTATCGCCATTGTGTCATCCTACTAGTATGTTGTATACCTCATGTTGTCATGTCATGTGACCTGAGTGAATAAACGATTATTATTATAATGATTTATACTAATTAAATGCGTCACCTGAAAACATAATATTTCCGACAGATTATCAAGTATGATCATTGCACATCAAAAAATAAATACAGAGGATAAATATTCCTTTAACATTTTCAGGAAACACGGTTATCCCCCCTGATATCAGTGTGAAAGTTTACGTCTGATATAAAATGTTTAACAATGCCAATCCATACGTAGGGTAATGGTGAATGAATGTTTATTTTGGCAGATAATGTCTCGGATGATGTCTCTGATATAAAAAAACATTTTTGTTGTGCCTACTGAGTGGGCATGTACCTTTAAATAAAATGTAATGTGAATTATCAACAGGCATCAAAAATACTTTCTTAGTATTTCAATCCCACTGGTCTTTCTGACGAGACTTGAAATCGAGGTGCCGTCCCCAAATAACCTTAGCAGGGACGCTAAATGCATGCATGTGTTGTCACCTCCACAACGATTCATATGCTGTATCTTGGGATGGTAAATAGAGAATAGTAGGTTAGTGCCGTGAATGGGGAAAAATATCCGGCAAGGTTCAAGAATTTCTTTATTTCTCATTAGAAGTATATGTTGTGACCACTCATTTGAACCGTCTCGCCGAGACGGTTCAAATGAGTGGTCACAACATATACTTTGGTTCAGAAATAAGGAAAATAGATAGAGAATAGTAGGTTAGTGCCGTGAATGGGAAAAAATATCTGGCAAGGCTCAGGAAACGGGATGGGAGAGGCTCTGACGAGCACATCCCGTTTCCGTGCCGCGCCAGATATTTTTTCCCATTCACGGCACTAATCTACTATTCTATTTATCCCGTCAACACCAACAAATGGCTGCAAAATGCAAAAATAGTATTGACTGGATATCAAAAATGTTTTACGGCACCGTGTTTCACGGCACATACGCACTGTGTTGACGGGATATCATTATAATTCTCCGAAATTTGGAATGTTTATCAGAGCTCCAGATAAGCTGCGTATTTGCTTAAATTCCCAATTAAAATTGCCAAAAACCCAATTTAAATCAGAAGTAGCGAGTATCAAAAAGCACTTTAATTTTATTGTACCCTTTTCATGCTGCAGAAAACAATAAACAGACCACAAATATCGCATATTTCTCTTATTTTCTAAGAAAACACATCTTGGTATTTCATTAGAATTGTCTCCAATTACTAATTCATTATCTGGCGACCGGAGTTTATGCAATACAACGTCCTAAAATCATGGGAAAAAAATGAAGACGGTGACCAGGAAGGTCGGAAATGAAAAAAAAAGGAAATTGATTCCGAAACTTAGCGACGTAGCTCGGAAATGATGAGAATAAGAAAACAAAAGTTAGATTTTGAAAATTTGTCCGCAAATAAAAAATATTTAAGAAAAAAATATTTTTAGCCCCCATGTTAAATTCCCATTGAATATTTTTTCGCAATAAAATCAATATTTAATGGAATTTCATCAAATAATTTTTTTTGGTGGGTAACTTGTTTGTACTATTTTTTTTTAGATTTAACCGCTTTCTTAATTTTTGTCGTCTTGTTTATTTTCTATTTTCCATTTTTATCATCAAAAACATGCTTTTCCAGCACTGTAGAATAATTTACAACATGATTTGACATCACTTTAGAATAATTTCCATTGATAATGATTCTGAAGTGCTGTCAAATCATGTTTTTATTGAGAAATAAGGCGATATATAAAGCAATAGCAGACGACAATTGTTGTGTGTAGCGGACTAAGGGTTAATGTGTTTAATAACCAAACGTTCGTCGGCAGCAAAACGTGGAACACACAGTATATACATGTACTTCGTCAAGGCGTATACTATAATCCACCAATGACACTGTCCTCGTATCTATACGGCGCAGCCGTTTCAGATATGTCCGAGAGAAAACTTACTTAACTAGCATACAATATGGAATGTTACAATTGCATATACATGTATATGTATGCATGTGTGTATGTTACGGAGCCCCGCAGGGGACGTATAATTCGTTCCCTCAATTTAACAATTCGTTCCCACGAAATAACAATTCGTTCCCGTTGGAACGAATTGTTAATTCGTGGGAATGAATTGTTATATCGTGGGAACGAATTGTTAATTCGAGGGAACGAATTGTTAATTCGAGGGAACGAATTGTTATATCGTGTGAACGAATTGTTAAGGGAACGAATTGTTATATCGTGGGAACGAATTGCTATATCGTGGGAACGAATTTCTATTTCGAAGGAACGAATTGTTATTTCGTGGGAACGAATTAATAACAAAAATCCATGTCCCTTTCGGGGGCCCCCGTAGTATGTGCTATTGGCATTCCAATGTGTCGATAACCACTAACACGCACTCTGACTTACATAATCGCCTGCGTTAATCTTGGCCAGATGTCAAACATTTCTGTACATCTATTGCAGTCTCAGCCAATCCGTTTGATTGGCTGAGACTGAGATGTAAAACATCTCGGGCTCAGCCAATCAAGCTGCCTGATTTCAAGCACACTATTCAAGTATTTTGAAATTAGAATAAATTCAAATATTGGCAAGAATAGCACAGTCGGTGGTGTATGTGCACCGCAACAGGAGAAAATGGACCTTACGCGCAGAAATAGTATATCTTGGTCATGTTGCTTATTGTTGGATGCGAATCATTTTGCTGAAAGTGGTAATGTAAATGCAGCGACTGAATAGCGACCAGTGTAGTCACAGATCAGACTGCGCGAATGCGCAGTCTGATCTGTGACTGCGCTGGTCGCACATACAATAAGGTACGTTTTACTAGCTGGCGGTTCATAATATAAAATTGTCGGCACGTCATATGTGTATGTGACTGGAGAAATGGACCAAACTGCGACCAGTGTAGGTCCATATATGTCACAGTCTGATCAGGATATGTATTGTTCACCATTCCATCATACTTCTAACAATGACTATAGATCGTTATCAGGCTACAATACTGTGATATTTGATCAGGAGCTACATCGGTCACACATCCCATAAGCTCCATTTCTCCAGTCACAGCCACATATAAGTGACTGTTTAATCAGATGGGGGTTGTCTGCTCAGCAGTGGCAAGATATAATTTGTTTATCAAAAACGGAGACGGACACATAGTCCAAAAACACTGTCCATGTATGCCTCCCCCAACGGCTCTATCGAGGACGAGGGCATAACAACAACGACACATGTTATATCGTCAAAGGTACATGCCCACTCAGTCACAGGTGGAAGACTCGGACCTATGACACCAAAAAAATGCCTATTATAAAAAATCCCATTACCCCACCCGCTTGGTCTCGTACATTACCATCTTATATAAGGAAGGTGGATAACATTGTGGCCATTATAGAAAGAGCCCTCTCGTTTACGACTCGTACAAACACAATACACATCGATTACATGTGTGATTTCTGTCGCTGGCAATCGATAAAGGTATTAGGTGTGTGAATATATTCAGTTCAAATCGCTCTTTCCAGCATTTATTCAGTTATTCGCATTGTGTATACCCCATCCAAAGCGAAATTTGCGTGTACGAAAGAATCTCACACAGAATTGGAGGCCATCCGGCGTGGATTATCGGTCATATTTGACCAATAACTGATCACCAGCTCAAACTAAAGTGGTGCACCATGACCATATACATTAGAAACTCCAACCATACAAAGTTCGTCCAATTGTGATCGTTCACCGATCTAAAAAACACCTTTTTTTCTACTTTCATTCATGATTCGCGTACTATCAGATGTCTTCCGGAATCCCGAAATAAGTTGAATGACGTCATTACAGTTTAGATTTAGCCAATCAGAGATGTTCTTTACATAGACGCTTCCGGTTGTATTATGGAAGATGGTGCATTGACCCGGTTCCAGATAATGAACGAAATTAGACAAAAATGTTTTTTTTAGATCGGTGAACGATCACAATTGGACGAACTTTGTATGGTTGGAGTTTCTAATGTATATGGTCATGGTGCACCACTTTAGTTTGAGCTGGCGATCAGCTATCGGCCAAATATGACCGATAATCCACGCCGGGCGGCCTCCGATTCTGTGTGAGATTCTTTCGTACACGCAACTTTCACTTTGGATGGGGTAATCAAAACGCGAATAACTCAATAAATACTTGAAAAAGCGATTTGAAGTGAGTATATTCACACACCTAATACCTTTATCGATTGCCAGAGACATTATTTCATACATTTAATCGATGTTTATTGTGTTTGTGCGAATCGGAAAATAGAGGGCTCTTTCTATAATTGCCATATTCATACCCACCTTCTATAAATAGAAGATCTATGGTAATGTACGAGACCAAGTGGGTGGGGTAATGGGATTTTTTTAATAGGCATTTTTTTGGTGTCATAGTTCCGAGTCTTCCACCTGTGCACTCAGTAGGCACAGACTGTACTTTATAGGAATTAAATAAGTGTATAATTGTGTCACTATTCCACCAGTTCTAAAAATTACAAGTGCCCGCGATACAGATATAGTCGTTTAGTAATATTTATGCTACTGATAGTGACGCGCGGTGGTATCAGGCTATTATCATATGCAAATGAGGCATGCTATTTTTAAATTATTTATGCAAATTAAATACGTCACCTAAAAAATAGTATTTTCGACAAGATTATAAAGTATAATCATTGCACATCAAAAAATAAATACAGAGAATAAATAATAATGTCCGTTAACATTTTAAGGAAACACGGTTATCGCCCCTGATATCAGTGTGCAAATTTACGTCTGATACAAAATGTATATTAATGCAAATCAATGCGTGGGGAAATGGTGAATTAATGTTTATTTTGCCAGGAAATGTATAAGATGATGTCTCACATTTTGTGCCTACTGAGTGGGTATGTACCTTTAACTGTCACAAGCGGGATAGGGACATACGTGTATAAACACGCCCGTTAGATAAACTACACGTACCTGTATAACATACATGTATTCCATAACGTGTGCCTTTGTCGTGCATTAAAATCATAATACTTTATTGTAATACATATGTGGCTGTAAATATATGTGGCTGATGGGTTCTGCGACCAGTGTAGATCCAGATCAGACTGTGCATCTGCACAGTCTGATCAGGATCTGCACTATTCGCCAAGTAATACAGATTGTTAGAAGGCTACACGCGTGTGTTATTTGATCAGGACCTACGTTGGTGACAGATCACGTAAGCCCCATTTCTCCAGTCACTGTCACATATATGAATGAACACGTCAGGTTGTCTGTACAGCCTCAATTCCTGATGCTGTGCTTGCGTAATAAAATCATATACATTTGTGTTGCTGTAATATGATAAGTATTAAACTCGTTGACTGATTTAAGGACTGACTATATATAATATGACCTTTTGTTTAAAATGTAGTAAAATCATACATGTGACTGAATATCTATATAAAGTAATTTGACCCTGTTCTTCATAGAGTATATTATACAGAGTATTGCGTTGCCATCTCCGCCATTTTAGTTTGTACATGCTATCGGACAAGTTTCACCACTTGGAGCGTTTGACACGTACATCAAATAATATGGCAGCAAATCTAATACAATTTGGTGTAATATTTCGTCTCAGATATATAGGACAGTAGACTACACAAAACGCTAGATATCTGAGCTTTTCCCACATTACACAATATTCAATGGACAGTTATTCAAGGTGTAAAATGTCAAACTGATGTACTGTCTATTATTAGAAGTACATCTGACACAGGTAAAAGCCGTATTTACTCGCATAGCAGGAAAGTAGACAATAGTGACAATACACTCAGATAACTGCTTAAAAGTCACTGGAATCGATGCTGTATGTATGGTAATACAGGTATATATCTACAGCACTGTGTATTGTTCTTACTGTTGCACAGTCTTTACTGAATTCTCAAACATTTTAACAAAGGGTCAATAAACCATTCAGATATCAGACTTTGTATATACATTTAATGAAAACAAGGCATAGCACGCTGTAGTCTGATGTATCCCCATCATGTTGCACCACATTTTATTCATGAGATAAAACTGGCCAATGGCTTGTACACACTAAGATGGCCGACATGGCAACTCCATTCGCTGTGTGGGATATAGTAAGAAGAAAATGTTCACGTGTATGTTGTGCATATATCCCATCACATCTTCGAAGCAATTAAGCATGAATCATTGGATTCTCAGGGGCCCCACGGGTCCTTAACTCGGCATAGCCTCGTTTTACAAAATCAGTAAATTCGTTTAATAAATACGATATGAAACAATTCATGTAATATTCTCTATGTATCTCGTGTAGTAACGACGACAATACAAACCTACGGTACCAATTACCGAGCGGTGCATCCCATGATCAGTCTGCTTGCTAATCCAAGGTGTATGATCTCGTGGTACTAACAACAACAAAAAGTACTGAAACTTCCAGAAGCCATCCGATTGAAAGTACGTAATCTATTCTTTTATATTGTCCTTATTACGTGACGGATTTTGATGAAATATGGCGCATCAAACGCGTCATTTGGTGGTCTCTGTATGTTCGCCCAAACTTCTGTCGTTTTTGCGAAGAATCGATTTCCGTGTCTCCGACACGGAAATCGATTCTTTGCAAAAACGACATAAATCTGTGCCAAACTCCCTGTACCACCAAATGCATCTCATGAAGACGCGTTTGCTGCGCCATATATCATCAAAGTCCGTTGCATATTAAGGAAAATATCAAATAATACTTACTTTGGAGTGGGCGACGTTGTTGTTGTTGTAACCACGTGATCATGCACATTGTAATCTTGTACTAGAATGGTTACAAGCGTCATACTTTAAGTTTTTAAACGGCAAATGTTCAAGTATTTTATTATTATGCCATGCCATTGTTTTTCTCTGTTAAGCGTTCACCAGGATAGACAAAACCTACTTACATATACCGTAAAAACAAACAAGTCAATGAAAAATAACGAATGTAAATTTATGTTAAAAGCTTCCTCAACTCTTTGCAGTGAGGAAGTTTTTAAATTAAATTGCCGCTAAATAATAAGAAAACACTCATTATTCATGAACGGATTTAAAACTTAGACAAGTCCCAAATCAATTTTTATATTACATCACAAGTAAATAGTGTAAAATAGCATACACAGTTTGTTTGTTTTTTAATAGAACCAACCTCAAAACTTACCCGCCCGCGGACGCTTAACAGAGGCAGAACTTTGTATGGCCTAAGCCCCATTTCTGCAGTCGCAGCCACATTAACCCACTTCAGCCTAAGGACACAATGGTTTTAGTTGAAAAAATATCTAGAAAGTGTTTATTACTCCAGATAGGTATATGTTGTTACCACTCATTTGAACCGTCTCGTTGAGACGGTTTAAATGAGTGGTAACAACATATACTTCTGAGATGAAATAAAGAAAATAAGGAATGTGTTACTGTATGTTTGTGTCACTAATCACGGTGCATGACATATACAATGAAACAAACAGACACATGTCAGACCGTGACATTCATACCAAACCATGACATTCACACCAACATATTTTATGCAATTAGTGCATGCTTTTTCGATATAGCGTACATGTTAAGTATGACTTAAATATACACGAATATACATGTCGTTAAAATAGCCAATACAACAACCAAGGTGCATGATCACGTGGTTATAACAACAACAATAGTGGCTGAAAGTGTTGAAATCTTGCCCACTCCAAGGTAAGTATTATTTGATATGTTTCTTAATATGAAAGGGATTTTGATGAAATATGGCGCAGCAAACGCGTCTTCATGAGCTGCATTTGGTCGTCCATGTAGTTTGGCACAGACTTCTGTCGTTTTTGCGAATAATCTATTTCCGTGTCTACAGAGACCACCAAATGCAGCTTAGCAATATGCGTTTGATACGCCATATTTCATCAAAATCCGTTACGAAATACGGACAATATAAACGAATACGTACTTTGAATCGGATGGATTCTGGAAGATTCAGTACTTGTTGTTGTTGTTAGTACCACGTGAGCATACACCTTGACAACGTCTTCAAATTATACAATTTGATAAGATGACATAAACACTGCAAATAGCAATGATCGCTCAACGCCAAAGAATTATTAGGTACCAATTTTTATTAATTCCCAATGTAAGTATATATAGTGTCCACTCATTTGAATCGTCTCAACGAGACGATTCAAATGGTGATAGAATCTTATCCCATCAACACAGTGCGTATGTGCCGTGAAACACGGTGCCGTGAAACATTTTTGATATCAGTCAATACTATTTTTGCATTTTAGAGCCATTTTTAGATGTTGACCGGATAGCCTCGCCCATTCCGTTTCCTGAGCCTTGCCAGATATTTTTTCCCATTCACGGCACTAACCTACTATTCTCTATCTATTTTCCTTATTTCTGAACCAAAGTATATGTTGTGACCACTCATTTGAACCGTCTCGGCGAGACGGTTCAAATGAGTGGTCACAACATATACTTCTAATGAGAAATAAAGAAATTCTTGAGCCTTGCCGGATATTTTTTCCCATTCACGGCACTAACCTACTATTCTCTATATATACTTCTGTATCTGACTGGTATACATGTATACATTAACCCGAATTCTCTGTCTGTAACGCATGGCGATTATACGGAGCCCCGAAGGGGACATGGATTTTTTTTATTAATTCGTTCCCACGAAATAACAATTAGTTCCCTGAATTCCTTCCCACGAAGTAAAATTCGTTCCCACGATTCAGGGAACGAATTGTTAATTCGTGGGAACGAATTGTTAAATTGAGGAAAGAATTGTTATTTCGTGGGAGCGATTTGTTAATTTGTGGAAACGAATTGTTAAATTGAAGGAACGAATTGTTATTTCCTGGGAACGAATTGTTAAATTGAGGGAAGAATTGTTATTTCGTGGGAGCGATTTGTTAATTTGTGGGAACGAATTGTTAAATTGAAGGAACGAATTGTTATTTCGTGGGAACGAATTGTTAATTCGTGGGAACGAATTGTTATTTCGTAGGAACGAATTAATAAAAACAGAAGTTACGTCCCCTGCGGGGCTCCGTACATACAGTATGCCTTACATACAGAGAATTCGGGTTAGTGCATACATGTTACAACAGTGCTCCAGATAAGCGGCGTATTTGCGTAAATACCCAATTGAAATTTCCAAAAACCCAATTGAAATCAGAAGTAGCGAGTACCAAAAAGCAATAACAAATTTGTGGTACCTTTATCATGCTGCAGAAAACAATAAACGGACCACAAATATAGCATATTTTTCTTATTTTCCATGAAAACACATCTTGGTATTTGATTAGAATTGTCTCCAAGGAGACAATTCTAATGAAATGCCAAGACATGTTTTCATTTCAAACCAAACTTTTCAATAATTGCTGTCTGTTAAAATATTGAAATACCCAAATGCTTCAGATATGATGGAGTGAAAATACTCAATTACTAAATCTGGACTCAATTACTTATCTGGAGCCCTGCATGTACATATGATGTACCGAGTACAGTACAACCTCTCTACAACAGCCACCCATGGGAAGACGCAAAACTGGCTGTTGTAGAGAGGTGGTTGTTGTAGGGAGGTTAATGCTGAATTAAATTTTGTCGTCCGCTGTTTAGTTATTTTCTAAGATAATTCTCATCAAAAACATTGCTTTGGCAACATTTTAGAATCATTTCCAATGGAAATGATTCTAAAGTGTTGTCAAAACATGTTTTTATTGAGAAAGAAGGGAAAAGCAACAGCAGACGACAAGTTTCGTGCTCAGCAGTCTAAAGGTTAAATATAGAGGAAATCATCCATTTGGGATATAAAATAGCGGCTGTCATAGAGAGGGTGTTGTTGTAGAGAGGTGGCCGTTCTGGAGGGTTGACTGTTTTCTTTTGTACTTTCAGCAATGAAGAATGACCAGTCGTGTGTGTCATCCGCCCTGGCGTCAGCTGAATTTGTCGAGTGTTTCACCAACATGACAGTAAAACACAATATCGACCCCGAGAGCCAAACTAAGCTATCGTGTGGGTAAGTATGTGCATATATAGCAATTTGTTGAGTACTATCAACCGTCTATAAAACAGGGGCCCGTTTCACTAAACTTCTTACGACTAAAATGTTCGTAAGTGCAAACTTATGATAGTCTGTAAATTTTACATTAACGATATTTTCTTGTAAACAATTATTGAATTTACATTTATTGAGCATAGGCTGCATATGCAGCCTATGCTCAATAAATGTAAATCCATCAATTGCAATTTACAGACGATCCTAAATTTACACTTACGAACAATTTAGTCGTACGAAGTTTAGTGAAACGCACCCCTGGATCGTGTTGGTAATTTTTGGCCGGTTTCTTTGTTATTGATCTCCGATGGTAATATATGTTCGTGATCGCAAAGCATAAACACGTGTCGTTGGGTGGTCATATGTCTGATTTACAGTGGAACCTCTCTAAACCGGACACCCTGTGGACCTGTAATAATTGTAACTAATTATTGAAATACAAGGATTATAACGAATAATTATTCAATTAATTAATTATTGTGTTGATTGATTGATTGATTGTTCAATCAATAAATCAAGCAATCACCCAATCAGGTGACTACTTAACCAATCAAACATACATACACTGTTTAATAAATGTATAATTCAATCAATCAAAAACAAACACACAAGCAATCAAACCAACCAATCAGTCAATCAGGCAGTCAATCAATAAACAAACCAATTCAACAATCAAGTGATTAGTTAGTCAAGTAGTCAACGTGATTAATCAGCCAATGAATCAAGCAATCAATGTAGCAATATAGCAATAAAGTAAAGTAATCAATCAGTTCCGAACTCTAGAAATCTACTCCAGTACCGTCCGTAACACGGACGGTACGGTAGTAGATTGCAAGAGTTACAATCAATCAATCAATCAATCAATCAATCAATCAATCAATCAATCAATCAATCAATCAATCAATCACACCACCATTGTTTCAGCGCATATACGGACAGCAAGATGTGCCTAGAAAAGAACGTGGAGCCAACCTGCGGTAAAGAATCTGCCGACTTCCTCAACTCCGCATCTGTCCTGTTTATCCCGGGCATGCCCAGTAAACAGACGTGTGAGGGCACAACAGGGGGCGCCGTGTTCCTGCAAGCGTCTGCAACACTCGTGATGATCGCATCGATCTTTGTATTTGGACGCTTATAAAATCTAACCAGGTTTCCTGCTATAACGATCGTTTCTGAAAATGCCATACTACAAGTTTTGTATTAGACGAATTTACAGTGCAACCTCTCTAAGCTAAACACATATGCAGAGCTCCAGTTAAGGTGCGTAATTTGGAGGTACATTTCTTATTTCTCCATAAAAAATGGCAAGTTGGGAATGCTTTAGAATCGTCTCAATGAGACGATTCTAAAGCACTCCCAACTTGCCATTTTTGATGAAGAAATAACAACATTTCACCCCAAGTTGGTCAAATTAGGCACCTTAACTGGAGCTCTGCACTGGTTAGCGCAATTGGTAAACAGCGCGCTTCTCACCAATCCGGCCCAGGTTCGATCCTCGACCGAAACAGTATGTAAGATGGTACGGTGGTCGCCCGACCGTATACTTGGGTTTTCTCTGGGTACTCCGGTTTCCTCCATCATTAAGGATCAATCATCGGAGGCATTTGTGTAAATTCTCAAGCGCCTGTTTTATTCGTTGTAAAATGAATACAGTAGACTTCAGTGGAACACAGTAGCGACGCCACAGTGTATATGGCTTAGAGAGGTCACACTGTTGCTTTGTAAATGTAACACATAATGTATACTAGAGTTGACTCTTTCATACCTGAATATAAAGCGTGTGTCTGTCCTGTTAATTTGGACTAGTACAATTGTCCCCAAACAAGGGTATTGCAGGGATTCCGCTGGAATTTATTTTTTATTTTTATTTTTTCGAAAATTGTAATTTGTTACCACCAATTGTTTATTTTTATCGCCAATTGTGAAAGTGGCGATCGCCAGCGGAATCCCTGGTATTGTTTCAAAATCTTAAAAATACCGAGTCGTCTCTTCTGGATCTACAGGGTTTGCAAATGAATGGTTCATGATGGATGGATGATGGAATTATGGGACAATGTATATAGGAAAAATAAGATAGTATACACATGACTGTATGTATATTAGAGGAATGTATGGCCTTTTTTGTAGAATTTATCGGGGTATAAACTTGGAAAAGTAGCGGGAATACTGGACGAAGCGATAACAAATTACAATTTTCGAAAACGAATAAAAAAAAAAAAAGATTTTATTTTTTTATTTTTTTTTTGTGAAAATTGTAATTTTTAAGGCCTCGTCCAGTATTCACGCGACTTTTACAAGTTTATATCCCCGATAAATTCCACAAAAAGGCCATTCATTCCTTATAATTCCAGCATTTGAAATAAATTCATAATAATTATTTTAACTGCGCCTCACGGTTACGGAAAATAGTTCGGCGCGGGAGTTTACTGGGATATCAATTTTGGACAGAGACTTGCTACGGGCCAATCAAATGTTAGGGAATTGTGTAAATATGTGTGTGTGCTGGAATTATGATAGTATACACATGACTGTATATCTGCTAATATCAGGCTAGCCAATGACAAAATGTCTCGTTCGACAGTTGCAAGTTGACTTTTCGTACCTCCAAAGTCTGGTACAATTTCGCAGTCGGTATGTTAACATGTTTTGTATTACGAATATAAATTATTTACAGATATATACTCAAACAGTACCAGTATTCGTGCATTATTTCCTATACTCAGTTTACAAATGCTGTGTGAAAAAAACACTATGTTATACTTTGTATGAACATGAGAATGATAACGTCTGGTCAATCACGATTGCAAAGCACACACTCGTGTCTTTGGGGCGTCTATGCTTGAATTACAGTGGATTCTCTCTAAACCGGACACTTTGGGTGTATCCCAGGGTGTCAGGTTTGGAGAGGTTCCAGTGTATATGTCTTGCATGTGTTTGAATGAAAATATATTCAGTGTATACTGTAATTGTAATCCAGGGGCCCGTTTCACTAAACTTCGTACGACTAAAATGTTCGTAAGTCCAAATTTAGGATCGTCTGGAAATTTTAATTCATGGGTTTACATTTATTGAGCATAGGCTGCATTTGCAGCCTATGCTCAATAAATGTAAATCCAATAATTGTTTACAAGAAAACATTGTTAATGTGATATTTACAGAATATCATAACTTTGCACTTACGAACATTTTAGTCCTATGAAGTTTAGTGAAACTGCCCCCTGAATGACGTGTTCTCTGTATTGTATTGTTTAGGTCTTGCGATCATATTATAATCAGCTTCTATGGTGAAGGTTGTATATGCGATGCTGTTAGCCTGCTTGTAAAACATTATTACAATAATTTATGTTCCATATTGGACAGTAAATATGTTGTGTTACTAGTCAACTAGGTCATATATTTCGTTGTAGTTATTCGGATGCGGAACACCAATTAAATTTAGCAGCCTTTCCGAAATGCACGCTATGCAAATATAAACATGACTTTTCACGTTCCTCGTGTCGGGTTGCATAGGGTTGAGCAGGATAGCGGTTGTCTGTGCCACTCATAAACTGCTTGTGTCAACCACACCATTGTATTTGGTTGCATATGTTTGTATTAATGACACCAGTTATTTAAGGAATTAAACCATGGGCTGTTGCGTTTACTGTAATAATTCACCAATTAAAGTGCGTGTAATTCCTCGCAAACTTTAAGCACTCTAAATGTTTTTATAATACAGTAAACGCAACAGCCCATGGTTTTATTACTTGTATTTACATGTGGCATATCTGGACGAAACTATTTTAATGTTGCCTTAGTTATATTAATGCTGCCTTAATGTGTAGGTCCATCTATGTTGTGTATTGACGTATTCGCCTTATGACTATGTGTGGAAAATTGGATGGATGTAGGTATATGTAGTATGTAGACCCCGATCAATGTGTGCCAACGTACGATCAATGTGTGCCAACGTACGACAACCTGATTGAGTATACATGCACCGAAATCACCAGGGGGCCGTTTCACTGAACTTCGTACGACTAAAATGTTCGTAAGTGCAAACGTATGATAGTCTGTGAATTTCACATTAACAATTATTAGATTTACATTTATTGAGCATATGCAGCATATGCAGCATATGCTCAATAAATGTAAATCAATCAATTGACATTTCCAGACGATCCTAAATTTGCACTAACGAACATTTTAGTCGCACGAAGTTTAAGTGAAACGGGCCCCAGAACTCGCCTGTTGATAAGGGGTACGTGTACGTGTTTGTATGAAATATAGCATGCCTATACACTTTGTATTAGACTACATGTAGGTAATTAACGCACTCCGGTCAACGCCCGCATGGCACCCAATAACAAGTTTATGCCAGGGGTCATTTGAAGCCTCTATCTGCAGTTTTGTTGGAGTCATTTAGTCAAAATTAGGAGTCAGTAGTCTCATTTCATCATTAACAGACTTTCCACAATTTCAAATGCAAATTAACAATTGCTTACAAATGATCTATTTCTGCATTATTATCAAATAAAATTGCACAACACAAGAGCAAATGCAATTTTTAAAATTGAATGACTGACAGTTGAATGACTCCTAAACTCAATTGGCAAGGAGTCATTTTGACTCCTTGCCAATTGAGTTTCGGAGTCAATTCCTAAACTTCTGAGTAATTGACTCCTTTTTGGGAGTCATTTGGAGCTCCGGTCCGAATGGTCAGTGTTACATGTACATATAAATGTACTCTATTTGAGCAGTGGTCTGTGAAAAGGGTCCTTATAGGGGCGTTGGAACAGGTCTGGTAGGTCCGGCGACTGCCTGACCAATACTTTAGACAAACTTATGATTTTTTATTGAAATATTTAGAATTCATAAATACAAAATCTAACGGTCAGTAATGTAATTATTATATTTCAGAGCTCCAGATAAGCTACGTATTTGTTTAAAAACCCAATTAAAATTGCCAAAAACCCAATTTAAATCAGAAGTAGCGAGTATCCAAAAGCAATAACAGATCTTGCTGCAGAAAACAATAAACGGACCACAAATATAGCATATTTTTTATTATTTTCCATGAAAACACATCTTGGTATTTCATTAGAATTGTCTCCAATGAGACAATTCTAATGAAATGCCAAGAAATGTTTTCATTTCGAAGAATACTATTCAATAATTGCGGTCTGTTGATGTGTAAACAGTAGTGTGATTTTATTTTACCCAATTAAAATTTTGAAATACCCAATTGCTTCAGAAATGATGGAGTGAAAATACTCAATTACTAATTATTTATCTGGAGCCCTGAATTATGAATAGTATATAAACATGAAATATATGCATTTCCCATACTGTTGACTGGACCATGAAATATATGCAGCCGAAGCACACATTTTCCCGCAATTTTTCTCCTTTCTCATCAAACGCTTATGTTGTTACCACTCAGTTGAACCGTCTCGACGAGTGGTAACAACATACACTGTGGGCGGATAGTTGGGGGACACACCATACCCTACCTTGGGCGAACCAATCTTATTATGCTTCCGACGCCCCTGCCTTATGGCGTTTCAAATATGCATACCTCCGTCTTATTGCTTCTGTATTTAAATTTCGGAATACACACCTGTAATTACATGTGAGCGTGTGGGTGGAAGGTGGGTGCAAGCGATGGGTAATTTAACGATCGGGGTTTATTCCGACTGGAGACCTGTTTTGGCGCTCACATACGTCTTTGGCATTTGTATGTGACAGTTTAATCTGGTTATACCCCTTATGCGAGTATTACGATTATTCGTAATCCTATTTTAGGGGAAGGGGCCAAGTGACTTTGGTGTGGTATGAACCTGCCACCAGGTCAGGTTATTCTAATTTCAGGGCTGAATATATTGTTTCTCCATGTAAATATTCAGTTCTGATTTTGGAATTTTCCCCCCAATGCAGCAGGTTAAAACGGGATCGAACCCGTTTGCCCGGCCTTACATGACCTTAGCTGTTGATAGGCCGTTAAACACCAATAAACAAACATACATGTGAGCGTCCAACGGATTATTGTGCGCGAAAATGGAACCTTATTCTGAAAGGATTCTGTTGACTGCAGTGTACCGATATAGACCAAGACATTGCCTATAGAGCGGTAAACGTGCAATAACCTCATATACAAGGTGTATGATCACGTGGTTACAACAACAACAAGTACTGAAACTTCCAGAAGCCTTCCGATTCAAAATTCATTTTCCATTTCTACCTCTGTGAGTTCATACTGGTCAGGGCCAGATCTACGCTTCACCTCGCAAAATAGTTCCTTCTAAATCACCACTAATTTGTTTATTTTAATGATGTTTCGTATACATTGAGAGTGATATACGTATATAATAAAAAGGTTATTCGGTCTGTATGTGAAATATCGCACGTTGCGGAACTCGTGCATATATCCACAAACAAATAAAATAACCTATAATTGTTAGGTGTGAACCATAGCGTTACCAGGGCCCGGTTGCTCAAAACTTCTGTTAGATTAACAGACTGTTAAATCCTTAACATTGTTAAGGATTTAACAGTCTGTTAAGCTAACAAATGTTTTGAGCAACCGGGCCCAGGTGTTTTCAGTTAATTCAATGTTTATATACAGAGCTTCCGGTCTCGTTGTGTGTGTACGTCTTTGCTTGACAAACTCAGTTTCGTGTTGTCCATTGAACAATGCTGTGTATAAATATTGTAACTAGTTGTGATGAGTTTTCTTTCTTGTATTCTCGTGTATCTATTACAAGTGCCGTGAATGTATACAAATATAGAGACTACCTAAGTAAAGTAGTGTGGTGCTGGCAACCCGACCCTACCTGAATATACTTTTTTGGACGTTTAAAAAAATAAAATAAAAAGAGTTACTTTTCAATCCTTGTGTGCACCTTAAATTGGATTTTTCACACTTCATGTCTAAACATGTTTCTGTCGGGAATAAATAGTGATTATATTCCACCGTATTATCACCTACAGCTGTCTAGTAGTATTTAGAAAAAACACATACCTCCCTAACTCGGTTTTTTTCGGGACCATTTCCCGCACCACAGGTTTTTTCCTTATATGTTGTCCTAACTGAATTAGCAAAACAACCATAGTAGTCCCTGACCAGACTGCGCAGATCTGCAGATCTGCGCAGTCTGGTCAGGGATTACTCTGGTTGTAAACGTCACAAGGAACCTTTTCTCGGCCGTTTTAAATAGCTTATTACTTACATCTTATGCAGTGTAAATGTTGTTCATTTATATACACTTTTCCAAGAATAAACAGCCGTAAACAATGCCCTTTTTGTTATATACAATAGTATGGAGCCCCGCAGGGGAAATGGATTTTTTTTATTAATTCGTTCCCATGAAATAACAATTCGTTCCCACGAATTAACAATTCGTTCCCACGAAATAACAATTCATTCACACGAAATAACAATTCGTTCCCTCGAATTAACAATTCGTTCCCACGAAATAACAATTAACAATCGTTCCCACGATATAACAATTCTGTTCCCACTAAGTAAGAATCGAATTATTTCGTGGGAATTAACAATTCGTTCCCACGAAATAACAATTCGTTCACACGAAATAACAATTCGTTCCCTTAATTTAACAATTCGTTCCCTCGTATTAACAATTAACAATCGTTCCCACGATATAACAATTCTGTTCCGACTAAGTAAGAATCGAATTATTTCGTGGGAACGAATTTTTAAATTGAGGGAACGAATTGTTAATTCGTGGGAACGAATTGTTATTTCGTGGGAACCTATTTATAACAAAGCTGTCTACGTCCCCTGCGTACAATTATTATAGTACCCATGCTGATAAATAGAGAACGAGATCAATGAACCCATGAATATCAGTATTTAAAGGTGTAGCCACACTAAATCTCAACACATGCATGCGTGATATAGTACAGTAAAGACAATAATCCAGGGGGCAATTTCACTAAACTTCGTACGACTAAAATGTTCGTAAGTGCAAACTTAGGATCGTCTGGAAATTTGTATTGATGGATTTACATTTATTGAGCATAGGCTGCATATGCAGCCTATGTTCAATAAATGTAAATCCAGTAATTGTTTACAATAAAATAGTGTTTTCACAATTTTGCACTTACGAATATTTTAGTCGTACGAAGTTTAGTGAAACGGTCCGCTGATGTTTAGCGCATACACCACAAAATGTGTGGTATATGAATTTCATATGTTTTTCATATGAATTTCATATGAAAATTTCATATGCAAATTATATAAAGTGAGCCGATATGTAATTCATATGCAAAATCTTCATATGCATTTAATATGCAAATCATATGAACTTCATGTGCAAATCATAAGAATTTCATATGAAGACCCATGTACAATGCTTTTAAATCTATAAATTGTCGCCCCGTGCAGGCACCAGGGCGGGATCAACTGATCCTGAGAATAGTGCTGCAGTAGCCATTGCTTGTCGTAAAAGGCGACTAAACTGGCTTAACGATTGGGTTCATACTTTCCGGAACCCACTATACCGGATTTGGCCCTCATGTACATTTTTGGCTTTCTTGTATGTAAGAGTTGAGTCGGGCTATGCCCCATATATAAAAGTAAGATTAGCGCTAATCCTATTACTTTTAGGTGATGGGATAAATGATGCTGGTGTGGCGAGGGCCTGGCACCAGATCAGGTTGTTCTAATTTCAGGATTGAATATATATTTTGATTGTAAATATTGAGTTCTGAAGTTGGGATTTACCCCCCTTGGACAGGTGGATATGGGACTCGACCCCGTTGACCCGTCTGCGTGTAGACTCCCTGAGGCTTGTACCTCTATGTCAGAAAAGCGGACGTTAAACCCTATTCACTCACTCACTCACTATAAATTGTCATATGAATTTCATATGCAATGCATATGTTTTTCATATGTTTTACATATGAACATCATATGAATTGTTTTCATATGAATTTCATTTGTGGCACATTTTGCTGTGTATACTCTGTCTGCTTGCAGAACTTAGCCAATTGATGTAGAAATCTACTTCAAAATCATGTTATCGTAACTTTGACATTATTTTCAAGCAAAATGGTGCGATTTCAAATAAAGTTCTGAGCCTATGCTCAATAAATGTAAAACCAATACTTGTTTTAAAAGAAAACGTTGTTAATAATGTGAAATTTACAGACTATCATAATTTTGCACTGACGAACATTTTAGTCGTACGAAGTTTAGTGAAACGGCCCCCTGAAGCATAATAAATACACCGGCAACCCGACATTTCTGGCTGTCAATCACGTAAGGTGAATGCACTGAATGATTGATAATGACAACGTGTCCTACGTGGCAGCAAAGAAAATTCGGGTTATTTATAGCAAGTGGATGTGTGTTGGTTAACATGTTGACAGAGGATAACGTTTGCAAATAACAATTAACACAATATTTAATACGCGTGATCATAATATTTATCAAAATTATCAAAAACCAGTTGATGGATTTACATTTATTGAGCATAGGCTGCATATGCAGCCTGTGCTCAATGAATGTAAATCCAATAATTGTTTACAAGCAAACATTCTTAATGTGAAATTTACAGACTATCATAATTTTGCACTTACAAACATTTTAGTTGTACGAAGTTTAGTGAAACGGGCACCAGGTCTTTCAACATTACAGCCCTCTATAGCAGTATCCGCAAACCGTGTAGAATCCGATCAGACGGCTCGTAACAAGCCGTCCCATCAGGTTAGGCAGTTATTGCAAATGCAATGTACCTTTCAAATTGTTCATAATAAGAAAAACACCTTCTTTTTATATAAATGGACTAGTCTGAAAACCATTTTATGATGATGGGATTGGTCGGAAAATTGACATATCATAGTCCATTTGTGTTATTTGTGGTTGAAAGGGTTAAGCATAATGCAATAGCGACTTCTTGGCGGTATATTGTATTGGTCATGCTCGAAATACCCGTGTATGATACCCAATGGATATAATATATACTGATTGAACTTCACATATTGCCCACATACTTATGTATGTCAAAGTCGATGGTCAGTAAATGTGCAATGCGACTTGCATCAGTTCGGGGTTGAACTGTACATAGTCAGTCGGGTTCAGCAATGTGAAATGCCGACATGTGACAAGAACAGCAACTCGCAGAGGTATATTTTAGCTCTCAATCACGATTATCTCCCGTGAACGAGTCGTATAATCTCCTATTTACTAGTCCGGATATTGGGTGTCAGGTGGGAGAATGTGATGGGTAATTTAATGATCGGGGTTCATCCTTACCGGAATCCCGACTGGAGACCTGGTTTGGCCCTCACATACATCTTTGGCATTTGTATGTGACAGTTGAATCTGGTTATACCCCTTATGTGAGTATTACGATTATTCGTAATCCTATTTTAGGGGAAGGGGCAAGCGACTTTGGTGTGGTATGAACCTGGGGGCCGTTTCACTAAAATTCGTACGACTAAAATGTTAGCAAGTGAAAAATTATGATAGTCTGTAAATTTCACATTAACACTGTTTTCTTGTAAACAATTATTGGATTTACATTTATTGAGCATAGGCTGCATATGCAGCTTATGCTCAATAAATGTAAATCCATCAATTGAAATTTCTAGACGATCTTAAATTTGCACTTACGAACATTTTAGATAGGAAGTTTAGTGAAACGGGCCCTGGTACCAGGTCAGGTTATGTTAATTTCAGGGCTGAATATATTTTTTCTCGATGTAAATATTTTGTTCTGATATTGGGATTCCCCCTCCCCCGATTCCGCAGGTGAAAACTGGATCGAACCCGTTTTCCCGGCCGTACATGACTTTAGCTGTTGATAGGCCGTTAAACACCAATAACCAAACAAACAAACAAGTCCGATAAGACGTATCAGACGGTGGCCGACGAACATTTGGAGCCGCCCGGTGTATATTTTGTTCTTCTTCTTTTCCTCCATTTCCTTCGGTTCGTGGAACACAAAACTCGTTCTGACAATACCGCCCGGCACTTGTGAAACTATTCGGCAGCTAACACACAGATGTTACCTAGGTAAAGGTTTGAATATTTTATGAGCTAAACGAATGGCCAGACAAATTATCCAATTATTTCGTAAATTGGGGGACAATATCGTGATTATACCACATACATTTCGATACTGCGTCTTATCGATATTGATCACACGTACAGGAGTAAATATGAGCGTGTCCTGTGATTGGTCAAGCGAGACGCTTTATCACAAAATGTCTCGTGTCGTCTGCGTTACAAGCAACGCTATATTGTCACACAAATCCACGCACCAGCGAGCATAAACACTTCAATGTAATAATTATTATGTGAAAACTATTCATTGTCTGTGTGTTATGGATTATTTGATGGCGTATTCTCATTGTAACTTCTATATGTGAAGAACTGGAAAATAAGAATTCAGTGCAACCTCTATATAACGGATACACATGGGACAGATGATAACTGATGGGAAGACACAGCACTGACTGGTCACTAGAGGTATGTTGCTTCTGTAGGCATGATAGGGAGGTCAAATACACGTATACACTGTCTGTTTCACAAAAACTGTCCAAATTGTACGGCCGTATAAGCAATGTAAAAGCAATATTTATCCCGTCAACACAGTGCGTATGTGCCTGTCAATACGACCTAATCACTGCGTATGAATATGTGCGGTGACTGGGGTTATTTGTTTTGCATTTAAAAGCCATTTGTAGGTGTTGACGGGATAAATATAATAGTAGGTTAGTGCCGTGAATGGAAAAAATATCTGGCTCGCAGAGCCTCGCCCATCCCGTTTCCTGAGCCTTGCCAGATATTTTTTCCCATTCACGGCACTAACCTACTATTCTCTATATTGTTTTCGATAATAACAGCAGCTGTTTATGTCCAAGCTGAACACTTCCTACTGTCTGTTGCACGAAACTTGCCCAAATTATACGGCTATGCACACAATGCAAAAACTATATTTATTTTCGATAATATTAAATTTTATAAAAAATTAAGAATGAGCCTTTTTTTATTTTGTGAAATTTTATCAAATATTGATTTTATCACTAAAAATTGAATGTCTATGAGAATTTAACATCGGGGGAAAATGAGGTGGAGAATTCAAAAAACGAAACATTTCCCTATGTTAAAACCCTATAGACATCTGTGTATCTGTGAAGATGTGTATCTGTGCATCTGTGCATCTGTGAAGATGCGAAGATGTGTATCTGTGCATCTGTGCATCTGTGCATCTGTGAAGATGTGTATCTGTGCATCTGTGTGTAGTGATAATGTGAGATGTGTATTGTGCATGCTGTGAAGATGTGTAATCTGTGCATCTGTGAAGATGTGTATCTGTGCATCTGTGAAGATGTGTATCTGTGCATCTGTGAAGATTGTGAAGATGTGTATCTGTGCATCTGTGAAGATGTGTATCTGTGCATCTGTGAAGATGTGTATCTGTGCATCTGTGAAGATGTGCATCTGTGCATCTGTGAAGATGTGTATCTGTGCATCTGTGAAGATGTCTATGGGGATTTGATATGGGGGATTTTATTTGTAATAATATCAATATTGGACCAAATTTCACGAAATAAAACGGAGGCTCATTCTTACATTTTGATAAAATTTAATATTATTGAAAAAAAGAAGAGTTTTTGCATTGTGTGTATAGCCGTATAATTTGGGCAGGTTTCGTGCAACAGACATGTTTTCAGCTTGGACATGAACAGCTGGGGGCCGTTTCACTAAACTTCATAAGAATACAATTTTCGTAAGTGCAAAATTATGATAGTCTGTACATTTCACTCCTTTGCTAGATAAGTATACTTTGCAATGTTGGTGAAATAAGCCACAGAACAATAAGTTCGCTAGGTTATAAAGTAATTGTAAGAAACGAGATGTTCGTAAGTGCAAATTTAGGATCGGCGGGAAATTTAAAGGAAACATTGTTAATGTCAAATTTACAGATTATCATAAGTTTGCACTTACGAACATTTTAGTCGTACGAAGTTTAGTGAAACGGCCCCCCTGGTCGTGTGTACATAGCAAACTGCGTTTTTTTCTTAGGTATATTTTTAGATCAGGGGCCCGTTTCACTAAACTTCTTACTACTAAAATGTTCGTAAGTGCAAATTTAGGATCGTCTGGAAATTCCAATTGATGGATTTACAGCATACGCAGCCTATGCTCAATACATGTAAATCCAATAATTGTTTACAAGAAAACACTGTTAATGTGATATTTACAGTCTATCGTAATTTTGTTGTGGCTATAGAGAGTTTGAGGTAAATACGCCTAAATTACAGACATACAACAACAACAACAACAACAACAACAGCGAACAAGATAGGTGCGCATGCGTAATGTACGGTGTCCTGTTAGGACCATGTTACATTCTCGCGTTCTCGCTCTCTCGACTTATACACGAGATCGCGAGACGAGATCGCGAGATTGCGAGATCGCGAGAATGCGAGATCGCGAGATCGCGAGAATGCGAGATCGCGAGATCGCGAGGTGAGATTGTGAGATCGCGAGGCGAGATTGCGAGATTGAATCTCGCGTTTTCGCCTCGCGATCTCGCGATCTCACAGTCTCGCGATCTCGCCTCGCGTTCTCGCGATCTCACAATCTCGCGATCTCGCCTCGCGTTCTCGCAATTTCGCGATCTCGTGTATAAGTCGAGAGAGAGAGAACGCGATAATGTAATGTGGCCCTAACAGGACACATGTAATCATTCAGGGACAACTCCTTTTCACAGTTTCACGCGATTTAATGCTAGCTCAAGTTGAGTAAGCTCAAAATAAGAGAATTTAAGCTCTTTAAATGAATTAGAGCTAGTTCCAAATGACCTCTTCAAATGAATTGGAACTAGATAGAAATGAATTAGAGCTAGCTCCAAATGATTTATAGAGCTCTTGAAATGTAATGGATCTAGCTCGAACTGAATTAGATCTAACAATAAATAAATTTGAGCTAGCTCTAAATTATTTGGAGAGATGTCAAAAATACATATATTAAATGAAATCAATTTGATATATCTCTAAATCATTTAGAGCTATCTAAAATTCATTTGAAGAGCTATCTTAATCATCTGTAGCTGGCTCTAATTCATTTCGAGCTAGCTCTAAATGATTTAGAGAGAACATTATGTAGACGAGCTTAATAGTTAGGTCGAATTGATTTAGAGCTAGCAATATATCAAATAGCGCTAACTCCAAATGATTTAGATAGTTTTTCTAATGAATAGGAGCTAGCTCCAAATGAATTAGAGACTTCTTTAAATGATTTGGAGCTAGCTCTAAATATTTAATGCTATCTCTAATTATTTAGAGCTAGCAATAATAATTTGAGTTTATGTAGATTGGACGTTCCATGCAATATTCGCTGTTCAAACGTCTACGCGTACTCTCGATCGTACGAGCCCCGCGTGGCACATGGATTTCTTTTATTAATTCGTTCCCACGAAATGACAATTCGTTCCCAAGATATAACAATTCGATCCCTCGAATTAACAATTCGTTCCCTCGATTTAACAATTCGTTCCCTCGAACTAACAATTCGTTCCCATGATATAACAATTCGTTCCCATGATATAACAATTCGTTCCCACGAAATAACAATTCGTTCCCACGGGAACGAATTGTTAATTCGTGGTAACGAATAATTAATTCGTGGGAACGAATTGTTCTTTCATGGGAACGAATTAATAACAACAAGAATTATACGTCCGCTGCGGGGATCCGTACGTTCGTATATTATGGGAACATCGATAGGAATTAGACTGTCCATCCCAGGAATCTACGCTAGTCGCAAAACCCATAATCCCCATTTATCCAGTCACAGCCACATTTCAGAACGATTGCCATAGTAAAACTGGTATCATAGCGAAGTGGAGAACCAGCGAAATAAAGAAGCGAGGTGTTAGATTGTAGAATAATAAATAGACGTCTCTCATCCGTGAAAGCCATTTAAATGGCTTTCTAGGTTTCAAACAATCGTGATTTAGCGAATTTATGCCCACACTTTACAACCGGAACCTTATTGAACGTGTGCGCCAGTGTAGCCCCATACATACCGGCACAGGGACCCGTTTCACTAAATTTCGTACGACTTGTAAGTGAAAAATTTCGGATCGTCTGTAAATTTCAATTGATGGATTTACATTTATTGAGCATAGGCTGCATATGCAGCCTATGCTCAATAAATGTAAATCTAATAATTGCTTACAAGAAAACATTGTTAATGTGAAATTTACAGACTATCATAATTTTGCACTTACGAGCATTTTAGTCGTACGAAATTTAGTGAAACCCAGATTAGTAACATACATTGGGACGATGGGAGGGGATGCGGATCTGAGCGATGAATCCATTCTCAAGGATGCATATCGCAACTGTGACTCTTACTGGGATTGACACCTGGAGCTAAGTGACCCTGTCAAGTAATGTGTCTTGTACCGGATCAGAGGGTCCTTTCACTAAACTTCGTACGACTAAAATGTTCGTAAGGGCAACATTATGATAGTCTGTACATTTCACATCAACAATGTTTTCTTGTAAACAACTATTGGATTTACATTTATTGAGCATAGGCTGCATATGCAGCCTATGCTCAATAAATGTAAATCCATCAATTGAAATTTACAGATGTTCCTACATTTGCACTTACGAACATTTTAGTCATACGAAGTTTAGTGAACCGGGCCCCAGGACACTGCCTGGCAATGCTGAAAGTTATTTTAATATCAGTACTTACCCAAGTATTTCCCACATAAAGTGTATTTCCATATGTATGTTATCTTGCATATGATCTTGCTGGTGAACAAACGTAACAAATCACCCTCCCCAATTTTTTTATGATTGAAATTCCATAAAATATTGATTTTACAGCGAAAAAAAGATTTTCCTATTGGAATTTAACATTGGGAGAAAAGGAGGAAGAAGCAGTGGGGGAGGATTAACAAAAAAACGAAAACTTTTGGAAATTGACTCCGGAACCTGGCTTGGAAATGATGCAAATAAACCAACAAAAGTTATAATTTGAAAATAGGTCCACAAATAAAAAAGTATTTTAAAAAATCTTTTTTTTTAGCCCCCACGTTAAATTCCCGTAGGAAAATCGTTTGTTCGCAATAAAATAAATATTTGATGGAATTTCTTCAAACAATTTGTTTGGGGGAGGGTGACCTTTTTTGTTATTGATGAAAAACTACTTACATTTATATATTTTTAAGATTGAATGTGTTTAATGGCCAAAAGTTCGTCGGCAGCAAAACGTGGAACAAAACAAAATTTATGTTAGCCCTGTTACCCAATAGATAACCACATGCATAATAATTGTGTAATCGATATAACAGTCCCCCAATTAGTATCAGCTACCCTACCCAGGAAATATGGGACCTGTCATGACAAAACTAGGCTTATTCATTATTGTCTTTGCGACCAGTGTAGCCTCAGATCAGCTTGCGCGACCGCGCAAGCTGATCTGAGCCTACACTGGTCGGAAATGCGATGGTGGATACATTCATCATGCATCTAACGAACCTTTCACTCATGCATAGTGAGCTAATTGATCAGGAGCTAGACTGGTCTATGCATCAATAAGTAACTTTTTGTCGAGACGGTTCACCAACCGTTCCATGTTCTGATATTACTAAAATGCCTATGCGGTGTATTTCTGTCTCCGATCGCTGGAATAACGATTAATAAACTCGGGAAACACAACAGGAAACGATATAACAGATTGCACGGGCAAAACAGTGACAGCAAAGTTAAAATGTTCATGCATTCTTGAGATTTATTTTAATTTGATACGGTATTTCCGTAGGTTACCCAAATCATTATATTTACACCAACACATATCCATTTTAGACAGGTTCCAGGGTGAGGGGTTCCGGGATTGCAACACCCCGTTCAGCCACGGAGTTTACATAGATCACAGTTTACCACCACTTGGAGTCTGAATTTAAATGCCGTAAAACACAGGAATGTGCATTTCGAAGAGCTCGAAAATAGGATAACCCCCTAGTTGCGAAGGGTAACACTTGCAAGAGTTACCTTCGCAACTAGACAACCACACCCCGTTCCCCAAATGCTGGATCCGCCCCTGGGTTCTAATATCATTTTTATATATATATCAGTTCTTCAAGACAAGTTCGTGTTGTTTATAAAACGTACCATTTTGAACTAACTGAACTAACTGGGCCAGGTTGCTCAAAACCTCAGTTAGCTTAACAGACTGTTAAATCCTTAGCATTGCTAAGGATTTAACAGTCTGTTAAGCTAACTGAGGTTTTGAGCACCCGGGCCCTGGTGGCTAAAAAGCCGAACACAGACTCGAACCTTTCACCTTCCAGTTGCGTTATTTACTAGGTCACGTTGACTGGCTATACTGTATATTACAATCATGAATCTCAAAAAGGGTTATTACGTGTACAATGAAACTCACTATCAATGTTTTCTGTTTCCCGTTTAAAGACGTTTCACTGCTATTAATGTTAACCCTTAAAATAATAATAATAATATACTTTATTTTAAGAGGGTTACACATTTAGTTTCAAATTAATCTTCCATGAGGCCCTCATATATACATGTACATAATTGGGCCGCGCCATACGAAAACCGGGCTTAATGACAACGTCATGAAAAGCGGTAAACGACGTCGGAAAAACGTGGTTTCAAATTGTCTCGCGTCGCCGTAAAAGTTCACAGTTTGCCCTCCCATTTACGTTTACTGGTGTCAGTTAACATTAAGTGTGAACAGAAAACGGAAAATGATAACTTACTGAAACTTTCACTAATATGAGACGCGATACCTTGTACCTCGGTACACATATTATGACGTCATGACTTGACGTCACGTATTTGTGACGTCATTGAACGTGAATACATGTTTGACGTTATGGCCATGGTGTCGTGACAAAATATTATAGCAAGGATACTTGCACGAGTTCCTCGCAGCATCAATGACTTAGAAATGCTTTAGGCGCTGTACATTGTCGCCTAACTGTCGTTCTTTGACATTTTTACTCTTTTTCGTCTGTTGTCCTTATGAATTCAAAATGGTGAACTCATAATTTAACTGGCTACATATCAGCGAAGTCTTCGGTTACACTGCACTTTGATTCCTAAATAATCTTAAATATGAACAATCTAGTGTATGCCAACGATATTACCATATATTATCTTGGTAAATTGAGACTTTTGAACAATTATATCCAGTACTTAGCGAATGATATGCCATTTAATGCCACTAATTTTATCATAAATGGAGGTAGACACGCAGCTATATAATGACATAAATATCCGGGGTTTGTATTGAATTTAAAATAAATGCATCAACACATTAATTGGAAATGTGATGGTGATAAACTTGCTTTTGTAGTCGAAAGTGCTTGTGTAGTATCAAATCATCAGTTTATCACTTGGCTGCATAATAATGTAGATCAGAAGATGGTAATGCGTTCCTCAAGAAAGACACACGGCGACAATTATAAGGTATCACGCTACCAAATCTGCCCGGTATCTTGTTTTGTCACAAAGTTAATGTTATAAGCGGCCTACTGTCTACTTTGAAATATGTCGTCGCATACGAAATGTTAAATGATGTCGCCATTATTCACCAAAATATTTCAGACAGCAGCAAACAACAGGGAAACGCCTCACTCTGCCTTATTTGAAAATTATTCATACGAAATTTCGTTACTTCGGCCGCAATCCAAAACATAACGTTACATTAGCAACTGCAACACGAGCCATAAACATTATTTTCATACTTTGTCTTGGCCTAAAACTGAAAATGTTGTCATTAAGCCCGGGTTTCGCACGGCGCGGCTCATATATTTTCGGCGTTCGTAGTTGTGCAAAAAGTACACACAAGATAATGCTGACTTTGCCCAAGGTTACGTGTCGTTTGTCAATTATTCACTAATAGTATACAATTATACATACGCTACTTAAAATCAACCTACATGGAAGGCCTATTAGTTTACTACTCCATTACGCTTAAACGTTATTATTGACGTTGAAGTCGCCCGTTAATGTTAACGTCGTAATTGCGACGTCATTGAGCTAAAACGTCGTTTGCGCTTCTACCACGTGTTACAAAAATACATGTAACATGAACAATAATTGAGATACATTGATATTTTTTTGTGGTATATGACTTTTAAAAGATGCGGTATTCAGAATATGCAAAAAAGTGAAAAATGAATTTTTTGTCATTAAGCCCGGTTTTCGCATGACGCGACCCATATATACAACAGTGGATCACGTTACACGATAATCTAAGTAGGCATTGGCAATAATTTAATTAGCAGACTCTTTTTATTTGTCATTGACATTGGTTTAAAATTAATGTATGAAACTATGATCTCTATATTTTTGACAACTACATGTATATATACCAGGATGAATGCAATTTACATGTATTTACAGGTGGGTGGGGATGAGCGTATGCAAATCAACCCTCTCTGGTCTTCGCACATGCCAAATGAAATGGTCGACAGGTTGATCACTGATTTAAATTAAATGAATCACTGAATGCTCACTGAATTCATCACTGAATGCTGAATTACATTTTGTCGTCTGCTATCTATTTTTTATTTTCAAATTTGTCATCAAAAACATGCTTTGATAGCACTTTAGAATCATTTCAAATGAAAATGATTATAAAATGCTGCCAAACCATGTTTTATTGACATATATGAAACAACAGCAGACGACACTTTTTCGTTTCACGCATTCTAAGTGTTAAGCATGTACTTCGGAAAAGTAGGCGGCCCTTTGATGGGGTTAAGATATTTCAAATGATAGTTTAAGTCTTATATTGTGGGAAACCTAAAAGTGTGGTCTGCTTTTGTTTCATATTAATCTTTTCTCTCAATAAAAACATGGTTTAGTACTATTTTATACGCATTTCCGTCCGTGGACAGTGTTTGAACATGCTGTGTTGAATGAGCAAACATTAAAATAAACAGAATATGACATTGTGAGGGTTAATGTAATGTCACAATTGTGTTGTGCTTTGAAACAAGATTCGATATAGACATTTTGAATGTGCATATGCATGCGAATCGCGCTATTATGAACCGTTGCTTCTTAAGGACTGGTTTTATAGAATATGACCTTTTGTTATCACGTCGTGTAGCTAAAATACAGGGATGCACAAGTAGTCTGTCTGTCTGTCCGTCTACCCGTATGTCAGCCACGTTTTCCAGTCTGCTATAACTTCTGAAATTCCATATTCACTAGAGTTTCACATTCAGTAGCTGCGTGCGCCTTTCTCCATTCTCTTATAACTTCATGTGCATGTTTATCATCATTCATATTTTCATTCCCCACCCCGCCCATGTTCCCCTTTTGTCCAAGGTCAATGCTACTTAACTTTTACATTTCATATTCAGTAGATTTTCACATTCAGTAGATACGTGCGCGCTTCTCCATTCTCCTATAACTTTACTGTACTAGCGATTGGCGTGAAACATCATGTGCATGGTTCCCACCATCCAAATAGAGAATAGTAGGTTAGTGCCGTGCATGGGAAAAAATATCCGGCAAGGCTCAAGAATTTCTTTATTTCTCATTAGAAGTATATGTTGTGACCACTCATTTGAACCGTCTCGCCGAGACGGTTCAAATGAGTGGTCACAACATATACTTTGGTTCAGAAATAAGGAAAATAGATAGAGAATAGTAGGTTAGTGCCGTGAATGGGAAAAAATATCTGGCAAGGCTCAGGAAACGGGATGGGAGAGGCTCTGCCGAGCACATCCCGTTTCCGTGCCGCGCCAGATATGTTTTCCCATTCACGGTACTAACCTACTATTCTATTTATCCCGTCAACACCTACAAATGGCTGTAAAATGCAAAAATTGTATTGACTGGATATCAAAAATGTTTCACGGCACCTTGTTTCACGGCACATACGCACTGTGTTGACGGGATAAATATTCACTCCCCGCCACACCCATGCTCACCCGCCCCCATAGTAAAGGTTAAATAACTTTAAAAGTTCACATTCAGTAGATGCGAGCGCGTTTCTCCATTTTCCTATGACTTCTTTAGTGTAAGTAAGTAAGTAAGTAAGTAAGTAAGTAAGGTCTTTATTTATAGAAGAAGCTCAGTTGGCCTAGCCAATCTTATCTTCCCTGAGATCACGAGCCGTCTCATCAGGATCTGCACTTTTTGAAAGTAATTTTAATATTTCTTAGAACAAAAACACCCCCTTTTCATAAATGGACGAATCTGAAAATCATTTTGTGACCATTGGATTGGTCCGAACATTATCATATCACAGTCCATTCCAGTTCCTTAGGGTTGAAAGGGTTACACTTGCATGTTTATGATCCAATCACCTCAGCGATGGAATACATGCCGTTGGCGGCGTTCTTGTTTCACAGGTAGCAGCATCATACATGGGACTGGATATCGAAAGTACATCTGATCCTATTCTTCTTAGTGTATGTTATACTTAACATTGAGTTGCCATCTCCAACATTTTAGATTGTACATGCTATCGCACAGAACAACCTAGATATCTGAGCTTTTCCTCAATCACTCACAAAATATACAATTTGTAAAATTTCAAACTGATGCACTGTCTATTATTAAAAGTACATCTGCCACAAGCAAAACACTATTTACTCACATAGTGGGCATGTAGACAATAGTGACACTACATTCAGATAATTGCTTACAGTCACTGTATTCGGTACAGTATGTATCGTAATACAGGTACATGTACAGTACATGTAGGTGGACAGAATTATTCCCACCCATTGAAATCTCATAGACGTGCATGTATTTGTAACTGTGCTTGTTAGCATGCTACTTCAAATATACATTAACGATTTTAATGAAATAAAATGCATTGAGTAGCGTATATTATACACATGTGTGTCAAATGTATTGTTATATATATATATCGATGGTCTAGTAACATAAGGTCGTAACAGCTATGCTTTAGCATAGCAGTTACGGCCTTATGTTACTAGACCATCGATATAACAATACATTTGATTCATATGTGTATTCAATATGCAAAGTAGTTTACAAGATGCATGTAGTTAAACATCTGGCCATTTTTTAGAAATGCTGTTCCCATTGACGCCAATAGTGACGGAGCTCAAAAAGTATCAAATAATCACATCATGCTTACAAACATGTATCTATCGAACTGCTTGTAACCAAAACATTCATATTCTGCATAAATCTATTTTCTTTCAAACACTTTATATTTCATTCCAATTGGTAAAGTATGTACAGAGCTACATATTTGAGAGTAAAGATGGAAATACATGCAAGTCTATGGGATTTTAACTTTCGGGAAATTACTTATGTCCACATACTGTACATGTACATAATTACTTCACTGTGTATTTGTCTTACTGTTACACAGTCGTTACTGAATTATCAAACAGTTTTACCCTTAGACCGCTACTCACAACAATTGTCGTCTGCTGTTCCTTTTATATCTTGCCTTATTTCTCAATAAAAACATGTTTTAACAGCACTTCAGAATCATTTCCAATGAAAATTATTCTGAGGTGCTGTCAAAGCATGTTGTACAAAGGGTCAACAAACCCTTCAGCTATCAGTCTTTGTATATACATTGATGAAAACAACGTATATCATGCTGTTCCCTGATGTCTTCCCATCATGTTGCGCACATTTTATTCATAAAATTTGTTTGTCATATTATTAGTGGTATTTGTCAAATGCCGTAAGAGATAAAACTGGCCGATGGCTTGCAGACACTAAGATGGCCGACATGGCAAATCCATGCACCGTATATCATATAGTAAGAAGATAATGTTCACATGCATGATATGCATTTATCCCGTCAACACAGTGCGTATGTGCCGTGAAACACGGTGCCGTGAAACATTTTTGATATCCAGTTAATACCATTTTTGCATTTTACAGCCGTTTGTAGGTGTTGACGGGATAAATAGAATAGTAGGTTAGTGCCGTGAATGGGAAAACATATCTGGCGCGGCACGGAAACGGGATGTGCTCGGCAGAGCCTCGCCCATCCCGTCTCCTGAGCCTTGCCATATATTTTTTCCCATTCACGGCACTAACCTACTATTCTCTATATGTCACATCATATTTACGAAGCAAGTATGCATGCATAATAGGATGATCCGGGATACCACGGATCCTTAATTGACATATCATACATCCGCAGTAACGCGACACAAGCCGTCTACATGCACGAACCATATGTATGGCAGTGACACCCCGCGTCGTCTTTGCGCGGGTGACAGCCGGCAATGAAACACGCAAACAAGTCTGAACAAAGCGACGTAATTAGGTGACGCTGTCTAATTGAATTAAACAATAGACAACGTCACGACACGCAACTATTTCCCACGGGTGGTCGATGTGTCATTTGTGACAGCATTGGACTTTCTCTAGGATTATTGGACACGCTATTTCAAGGTGCATGATCACGTGGCTACAACAGCAACAACAATGGCTGAGCGCGCCAAAGTAAATATTATTTTATATTTTCCTTAATAGGCAACGGATGTTGATGACATTTTGCGCAGCAAACGCGTCTGCATGAGCTGCATTTAGTGGTCGCGGGTGTTCGGCACATACATATGTCGTTTTTGCGAAGAATCGATTTTCGTGTCTGCAAACACGCAAATCGATTCTTCGCAAAAACAACAGAAGTTTGGGCCCAAATACCGAGACTACCAAATGCAGCTTAACAAGACGCGTTTGATGTGCCATATTTCATCAAAATCCGTTACATAATAATGACAAAATAAAATAATAATTACTTTGAATAGGGCTTCTGGAAGTTTCAGTACTTGTTGTTGTTGTTGTTGTAAAATTAGACATATGAAAATAAAACACAACAATAAGCCACAAAATAAACTCCAATGAAACCTCTCTAAACCGGACACCGTAAGAGATTGAAACTGGGAGGTCTCCAGGGTGTCCAGCTTAGAGTGGTTTCAATGTAAATCAGACATTTTATCATTATGAGCCATAGTTGTGCGCTTTGCGATCACGTACAGACCTTATCACCTGAGATAAATGGCCAGGAAACTCATAAAAAATAAGTGCTTCTTCAATTGGTGTCCGGAGGGGTTCCTATATATGTAATTCCTATATATGTAATTCCTATACTGCAAATGTACATTTTTATTGTTTTATTTCATGTATTTATATGTTATCTCCCTTGATATAGCATATTATGTTACGCATATTTCTATGGAGGCAGCCATATTGTCGTGATATGCCTAAATGGCGAGTACGACCAATAAAATAGTGCCAGTGCCTCATCCTAACTAATATCCTATGGCGTTTTGGTCTGTCTGCCTTTGTATCTAAAATTCTACATATACTATTCTCTATAGTTTTCACAGTTTTTGGCTCAGTTTATCAGTTAAATTGTGTAAAATATGTAGTAACACATTTTGTGCGTATGAATACAGCAGCTATTATCTTCAGTTCTCACAGTTAGGTAGCAGTGACCAGTTAGCCGCCAGTGTCGTACAATTGTTCTGGGAGTTTCAAACAGGAATTTATTCTAGAGAAAACATATGGATGGGAATGGGTTTGCACCATCACAGTATATTTGCCTCTGGATGATGATTGAGAAAATATGCATCGTTCAGTCTCTACTTCCGTAAGTGATCAGTTTTTGTGATGATAACATATTTCAGTACTTTCAGTACTTTTGATTTATTTTGTGAAATGCATATTGATGAGACTCGAATACAATACACACTTATAGCTCACCCTACTTCCGAAGCCAATCGCTGAACAGTATCGTGCTCCACTTATTTCACATATTGCAACGTTTAACCCCAATACGTTGTGTATTACCAGATTTAATCATTAACTGTTCGACAGGAAATGGAAAATCAACATTTGGATGGGTATTGCATTGTACACGCGGCTGAACTATATGTCAGTCACTGTTCACATATTGGATTTTTCAGGAACTAAATGCTGCGGTCGCTAGCGCGACCGCAGCATTTAATTCCTTAAAAATCCAATATGTGAACAATAACTTATACGTATAACCTCCATACGAAATGTAAAGCTGCTGTACTAGGCTGTGATTCATGTATTGGTGTATACACAGTGCGTGCGTGAGACACGGATGATACGCTTGGCTGACCCAGACCGTGGGAATCTTACCTGCAGTATGAAACTGTCTATTGACATTCGTGTCATACGCGCCTGTCCGTGATATAACTCGAATGAATGAAATGTTTGTACTTATAGGTGTGTGTGCAGTATAAGCAAATATAAACTGAATAAGCGAAATTTATAAGGTATGGAATACGCCTACAGGGCTCCAGATAAGGAATTAGTAATTGAGTATTGTCACTCCATCATTTCTGAAGCAATTGGGTATTTCAATTTTTTAATTGGGTAAAATAAAATCACACTACTGTTTACACATCGACAAACAGCAATTATTGAATAGTTTGCTTCGAAACATAAGAAAAATATGCTATATTTGTGGTCTGTTTATTGTGTTCTGCAGCATGGTAAAGGTACCACATATTTTTTATTGCTTTTTGATTCTCGCTACTTCTGATTTAAATCAGGTTTTTGGAAATATTAATTGGGTATTTAAGCAAATACGCAGCTTATCTGGAGCACTGCGCATATACGCCATCTCTGCCATCTGATTATTTACATGGCATTTGTCATGTTCATCTCTTTTATCGTTTAACCAATATATAAAACATATATTACATATAAACTACATGTAGTACAATTTGCTAAAACATGTTGAAAGGATAATAATTTACAACGTGTAATCAATTATCTCATGTCAATGTATACACCATGATTCATACATTGGTTATAAAGTTTGCCATTTTTGTCCAGGGATGACAGCCTTTCCACGTATTGTCTGCTAGCAACATGTTTTTGATAGCAGCACAATTCCATATCTTCAATACCAATATTCCTTATTGCACTCAATAACGTGTACATGGTAAATACTATGTGTACAGGTAAGATAGCCTATATGACTGTGAACTCCAGATAGCCTGTGTAGATATTTCTGTGTTCTACAAACATGGGCACATTTATCGTCCGAAATTAGACTCGGTATTGACTTGGGCTACATATAACCGATAGGACGTTGTAAATAATTTATTCTAAAACTTATTGCACTATGTGGTATTAGTTTATCTTTAAAATTCTGAGATGTCTCTGTCAAACGCTACAAGATGTGAAATTGACTGATAGCTTGTCCATACTAAGATGGCTCAGATGGCAATTCAATGCACAGTATAGTACACACTAAGAAGAACAGGGTCAGATACACTGTATACAAATTTACGAAGCTATTGTATTCGAAACACAGGATGGTATTCTATGAAGTGGAGACGATTCTCATGTGCTGTCAAAACCAGTTTTGTGTTATTATACTGAATTTATTACATTATCACAGCCAATTTGGCTGAGATAATGTAATAAATTCAGTATAATTTAAGAATCAAAGCAAAAATGAAAAACAGCAGACGGAAATTTCCGTCAACAGCGTAGGAAGGGTTAAGACGTATAATAGCCATTGACGTGTACATGTAGTATCATGAAATGGTGCTAATAACTGCGAACGCCGTGGTGGCGCCAAATCTGTTCTGTCACGGAATTACGGTACCACAAAGAGAAAGCAATTTAAAATGTCTGTACATGCGGGCCGCCGCTTGGGAAAGTGAGCCTGATGGAATTTGCATTGGTGTAGATCCGGATCGTCTTGAACAGTCACATACTATCATGTTGCACCAGTCCCAGAGTACACGTAACTAATAGTAACACGTTTGTTGACGTTGGAAACATTGTAGAAATGATTCTAAAATGCTGTCGAAACATGTTTTTATTGAGAAAGAAGGCAAAAGCAAGATCAGACGACAATTTTCGTGCTCAGCAGTGTAAGGGTTAGATACAGAGGAATATCCATTTGGGATATACAGTAGCGGCTGTTATAGACAGGGTGTTGTTGTAGAGAGGTGGCCATTCGGGGAGGTTCGACTGTACATGGTAAATACTATGTGTACAGGTAAGATAGTCTATATGACTGTGCACTCCAGATATCCTGTGTAGAGATTTCTGTGTTCTATAAACATGGGCACATTTATCATCAGAAATTAGATTCGGTATTGACTTGGGCTACATAACCGATAGGACGTTATAGCTAATTTATTCTAAAACTTATTGCACTATGTGGTATTAGTTTATTTTTCAAATTATGAGATGTCTCTGTCAAACGCTACAAGAGGTGAAACTGGCCGATAACTTGTCCGTGCTAAGATGGCTCAGATGGCAAGTCAATGCACAGTATAGTATACACTAAGAAGAACAGAGTCAGATACACTGTATACAAATTTACGAAGCTATTGTATTCGAAACACAGGATGGTATTCTATGAAGTCACTCCTTAACCCTTTCAACCCTAAGGAACTGGAATGGACTGTGATATGCATATGCTAATGTTCCGACCAATCCAATGGTCACAAAATGATTTTCAGATTCGTCCATTTATGAAAAGGGGGTGTTTTTGTTCTAAGAAATATTACGAGCCGGCTCATCTGGATCTGCACTTTTTTTTGCATAGACCGCTATAGTGGGATTTCGGGTTCAAAGGGTTAAATTAAAATGCAGTATTGTCAATATATGTACCGAAATTTTCTGATCAACATGACTGATCAATGTACGGAGCCCCGCAGGGGACGTATAATTTATTTATGTCGTTCCCACGAAATAACAATTCGTTCCCACGAAATAACAGTCAGTTCCCTCAATTTAACAATTCGTTCCCACGAATTAACAATTCGTTCCCACGATATAACGATTGTTATTTCGTGGGAACAGAATTGTTATATCGTGGGAACGAATTGTTAATTGTTAATTTGAGGTAACGAATTGCTAAATTAAGGGAACGAATTGTTATTTCGTGGGAACGAATTGTTATTTCGTGGGAACGAATTGTTATTTCGTGGGAACCCCTGCGGGGCTCCGTAGAAACACAAGTGTAATATGTGTTACATGTACATGTACCTAACTAACTCTATCCTTGCTTTAGTTGCGAACGGTAACTCTTGCAATCTACTCCCGTACCCGACGGTACGGGAGTAGATTGCAAAAGTTACCGTTCGCAACTATCCTTGGTCTACAAACTTCGACACATTTTATTTCGAATTCAAGGAATACAAATTCCCCGTACGGTCACTATTTATAATCCTTAATTGTATGTGCATGTAAATATCTGATCTATTTATACATGTATCAACGAATTCAAATAATTACAAATATGTCATTTCATCAATAATGTGCGAACAATGTATAGTCTGATCAGACTAGGGCTACACCAATCCTGGGAGCGATTTCCATCTTAGTCGTAAACACAATACGCCTGTGTTCATCACGGCAATTCACAACTACATACATATTTATGGCGGCGCGACTGCAAGTCATAAACGCGCCGGCTTATTTCATCTATAAGTTTACCGCCCCCGAATATTTACCATGAAATGATAACGGAACACCATGGCACGGGTTATCATGACAATCACTTACCAATGTCAAATGTGACGCCAAACGGGTATGGCGGGTATTTTGAGTAGACAATTTGAACCCAATGCACAAGACACCCCAGTGTGTTTCATATTACTCAGCCTCACCGTCATTTATATCCGTATAATTTTTATTTTTATTATTTCGTTCCCACGAAATAACAATTCGTTCCCACGAAATAACAATTCGTTCGAGGGAACGAATTGTTATTTCGTGGGAACGAATTGTTAATTCGAGGGAACGAATTGCCAATTCTTGGGAACGATTTGTTATATCATGGGAACGAATTATTATTTCGTGGGAACGAATTCATAAATTGAGGGAACGAATTGTTATCCGTGGGAACGAATTAATAAACAAAATTCCATTTCCCCTGTCAGAAGAGGTGAAACTGGCTGATGATGGCTGAGTTCGCCACTTCATGTGCTGTATACATAGGATACAGTAACGACGCCGAGTTCACATGTACGTTATACATATATCCCATCACATTTACGAAGCAATTCTCTTTGAATCAAAGGCTGATCAGGTATAGAACTACATGTAGCTACAATAGTTCGCCTTCGATATGTTATCTCGCGATAGGTACATTGTATGGAGCGGGGTATCAATTTTGTTTCTAGCATAGAACCGGTCCTTAAGACGTATTCTAGCCATGAAGAAACATCATGGTGCTAATAACTGCTAACGCAGTGGTGGTGCCAAGTCTGTTCTGTCACGGAATTACGGCACCACAAAGAGAAAGCAATTTAAAATGTCTGTACATGTGGGCCGCCGCTTGGGAAAGTGAGCCTTATGGAATTTGCAATTGGTGTAGATCCGGATCGTCTTGAACATTCACATAGTATCATTTTGCTCCAGTCCCAGAGTACACGTAACTAATAGTAACACATTTGTTGACGTTGGCGACGTAAATATGCAAACTGATTGAATGGTGAACAGCGTAATCTCTGACAAGACTGCGCTTAACAGTGCAGATCCAGATGAGCCGGCTCGTAATATAACGAGCCGTCTCATCAGGATCGGCACTTTTTGCAAGTAATTTTCACATTTTTTAGAACAAAAACACCCACTTTTCATAAATGGACTAATCTGAAAATCATTTTGTGACGATTGGATTGGTCGGAAAATTAGCATATCACAGTCTATTCCAGTTACTTAGGGGTGAAAGGGTTAAGGTACCTTATGGCATTACACACTGGGGGTAAGGTGATATCCGTAACTGCAGTTACGGACATCCCAAGATGGCGGACGTGAAACGAGGTAAGTTGAAATATCGCGTTTTTCAACTGTTTACGCTTCGTGCATTTAATGGCATTCGATGGTTAGCTAGCTCAATATATGTATATACTATGATTTTAATGCCTATGTATTCCCCAAATGTTGCTTATTCCGTTTTTATAGACGTTTGAAATTTCACCGATGATACGGGTAACGGAGCGCAGAGAAAATTAATGAGATGGGTAACTAGAGGCAATGAGAATGGTAACTGTCACACGGTCTCCGTAACTGAGCTGTCGTTAATAAACGTACACTGTGTTATTTGATGTTTCTTGAGAGGAGTTTAGCAGTTGCTCTCTATACACATCAATAAATCATGTATGTGATATTGTTAGTAGACACAAATGCCTGATACAGTTACTTATTATCATTTACGAAACATAGTACATAATTTTCCACCAAATAATGTGCTATTGAATAACGTGCATAAACATGCTTTCCGAAGTTTTCTTTTTCAATAAATGTTCTGTTTTCATGTCAGTACCATATTTGTCTTACTGTCTCAACCCACCTGTACTCTGGACCAACAATATTTTTTTAATTATTTCTCTTCCGCTCCATAATCACTAAAACTACTGTATGATTAGGGTGTAGGATTGATTAGGGTCTAGGAACAGTCCCGGGCGAACAGTCCCGGGGTGAACAGTCTTTATTTCCTAAGAACACTGTCTGACGGAACTATAAAGTTAATTTTGCAATCAATTGTCTTAACAGGCGCATTTTCGTTCTCATTTAAACCCTGTGCCTATATCCCCGAAAGAAATTAATTCCTTTGCCTTTAAATAGGTTTTTGACCATAGACCAAAACTGTAGAGATTCAGATGAGTACCTCATAGCCGATACTGTTGAATTGGAATGGAACTGACCGATATCAAGTAGTAAGTGGAACGCAATGTTAGTTTCTAATATCCCGACAGACAGCTGTTGATATACCTTCAAAATCTGACAGCTGTCCAGCCCTTTCCAGCTGTTCAATTACAGCTGGCATTAACCCATACATAGTGGAATGGTCTGTTTGGACACTGTTGCCGGTTTCAATGGCCTCTTCTGCTAATGTCTCATTTTCGTGGATCCTTTTGAAGATGATTTTGAATTCGTGACCATCTTCGCGAATAACGGGATTCAATCCCTCTTTAAGCTTGTTGGACAAATCGCTTATTTTTGTTGGGAAATGAATATATTTTAATGTATATGTCCCAAGTTCGTCATCTAAGACATATCGTCTCATACTAAAGTTCGTGTTTTCGACATTATGTGACGCAATTGTGTGCTCGATAACGGCTGTGGCGTCCGAGAAGAACCTGCAGTGGTAACATCTTAACTTTCCTGCAGAATATATAAAAGTATTTAAAGATGGGTGCCATCAATTTAAGTAAATATGTTTTTTACATATATTGCACGGGTAAATGTAACTATTCCACATGTTTTGAACATACACAAATGTACCCTTTTGTGCAATATTTACTAATACTTCTTTTTTATTCGCGACGTGTCTCATGAAATTCGTATCACGTGTCTCATGAAACTCAACTCAAATAGTAGCAGGAAATGGGAGTGTGGGATTTAACCCTTTGAACCCGAAAGCCCGCTATAGCGGTTTATGCAAACAGTGCAGATCCAGATGAGCCGGCTCGTAACTAGCCGTCTCATCAGGATCCGCACTTTTTGAAAGTAATTTTCATATTTCTTAGAACAAAAACACCCCCTTTTCATAAATGAACGAATCTGAAAATCATTTTGTGACCATTGGATTGGTCGGAACATTAGCATATCACAGTCCATTCCAGTTCCTTAGGGTTGAAAGCGTTAATTGATAATATTGACTTCTCAGTCTTGTTTTAGCAGAGAGCACGCTCGTGTATGATAATACGGAGCACCGCAGGGGACATGGATTTATTAGTTCGTTCACACGACATAAATGTTCCCACGACAAAACAATTAATTCCCTCGAATTTTCAATTTGTTCCAACGATATAACAATTCGTTCCCTCGAATTAACAATTACTTCCCACGAAATAACAATTCGTTCCCTCGAAATAACATCAAACAGCTTCAAACCAGATCAAAAGTATTGTGCGACCAGTTGGGCGCCAAAACAATTCGTGGGAACGAATTGTTAATTCGTGGGAACGAATTGATAATTCGTGGGTACGAATTGTTAAATTGAGGGGACGAATTGTTATTTCGTGGGAACGAATTAATACAAAAAAAAGTATATTTCCCCTGCCGGGCTCCGTCTGAGCTCCGTATGGCCGTGAGTTGGCGAGCCAATATTCGATGAATAACTCTGATAGTGCCACATTCAGATCATTTGAATCTAATTCTAGCGTCGTTTCATTGGCAACACAATTGGATTAAAATAATAAGCATTAAGTATGGTAATGAACGCTGCAACAACGATCATTTACTTTCCAACTATGGTTTCTGCTTCAATTTACGTGCAATACGTTTGATTGTACGACTTTCAGATATTTTGAGTCTAATTTTAGGCTCGTATCATTGATCTGTACTGCCAATAAAGTACGTCCTGTAACCATATGGTAATGGTCAGTTCAGCAAGGCGTTTTCTACGGAGCCCCGCAGGGGACGTAGAATACTTTTTTTTATTAATTCGTTCCCACGAAATAACAATTCGTTCACACGAATTAACAATTCTTTCCCGCAATTTAACAATTCGTTCCCACGAAATAACAACTCGTTCCCGCGGGAACGAATTGTTAATTCGTTGGAACGAATTGTTATATTGTGCGAACGAATTGTTAATTCGAGGGAACGAATTGTTATATTGAGGGAACGAATTGTCATTTCGTTGGAACGAATTATTAATTCGTGGGAATTAATTGCTACATTGATGGAACGAATTGTTATTTCGTGGGAAGAATTAATAAAACAAATAATTTTACGTCCCCTGCGGGGCTCCGTAGTATTCAGTATCCAATTACGGTGTTTCAACGCTATAGTTGAGGTGTTCGATTGAATAATTGGATACTAATGTCAGGGCATATCCGATTCTAATATACATGTATAACTCATGGCCATGTACATGAATCACGATTTGCCTGGTTTGGCCCTCAGGTACGTTTTTATCTTTGGCTCTTTTGTTACATGGGAGTTGAATTGGGTTATTGCCCATTATAAAAGTAGTAAGATTATTACTGATCCTACTGCTTTTGGGAGGGGGCCAATTGATTTTGGTGTAGCGAGGACCTGGCATCAGATCAGGATTATTCTGATTTCAGGGCTGAATATATAGTTTTGTTATTGTAAATATTCAGTTCTGATTTTGGGATTTTCCCCCCATTTGTACATGTACTTGAACATGTATATGTACTTGTACAGGTAATATATGTGAATTAGTACTAAGCCCATTGACCTAGCCTTAAATGACCTTAGCTGTTGATAGGCCTTTGAACCCCAACAAACAAAGGAACAAACAAACAAATACCCTGTAACACAACCCGAACCCAAATTGCAATCCGGGTTATAATTATCCGTATCGTTGAAAGCAACATAAACTGTGTCTAAAATGTAATCAAATGTGTCACTGGAAGTCGGGGGCTAAGTTCATAATGGACTTAGTCCCCTTCTTCCATTGACCCTTTGAAATGAGAAAGAGTTCAACCATCTGTCGGAAACGACACTGCATGTGTTCCGTTGTGATTTTACAAAATTGATTTTCATGTGGTGATGGAGGAAGTCTAATTAACATTTGATGGGTTAGTAAATATTCAGTTCTCATTTTGGGATCCCCTCCCACTAGTCATGCAGGTGTAATATGGGATATGGGATTCGTTCCCGTGAGCCCGGCCTAAAATGACCTTAGCTGTTAACAGGCCGCTGAAATCATTCATTAAATAAATAAGTCATATATGTAATGCGTTGTAAATAGTAATATTACGGAGCCCCGCAGGGGACATGGATATTTGTTATTAATTCGTTCACACGAAATAACAATTCGTTCCATCAATTTAAAAATTCTTTCCCTTGAATTAACAATTCGTTCCTGCGATATAACAATTCGTTCCATCAATTTAAAAATTCGTTCCCTTGAATTAACAATTCGTTCCTGCGATATAACAATTCGTTCCCTCGAATTAACAATTCGTTCCCGTGGGAACGAATTGTTATTTCGAGGCAACGAATTGTTAAAATGAGGGAAAGAATTGTTAATTTGTGGGAACGAATTGTTACTTCGTGGGAACTCATTTTAAAATTGAGGGAACGAATTGTTATTTCGTGTGAACGAATTAATATTAAAAAAAGAATTCTACGTCCCCTGTAGGGCTCCGTATAATAAAGCTGGTAAATGCCTTTTATCCCGTCAACACAGTGCGTATGTGCCGTGAAACACGGTGCCGTGAAACATTTTTGATATCCAGTCAATACTCTTTTTGCATTTTACAGCCATTTGAAGGTGTTGACGGGATAAATAGAATAGTAAGTTAGTGCCGTGAATGGGAAAACATATCTGGCGCGGCACGGAAACGGGATGTGCTCGGCAGAGCCTCGCCCATCCCGTTTCCTGAGCCTTGCCAGATATCTTTTCCCATTCACCCCGGCACTAACTTACTATTCTCTATATATTCATATTTACACACATACTCATATGCATGCCCATGATGATCATCCTTCTTTCTGTGACAATTATACGACCCCCTTCTATGCATACGTCAATGTTTAGGACCTACATCAGGCGGCAGGGCCTCATCGGGGGATATTCGTCAAGTATGTGTACCAAAGCTCCAGATAAGGTGCGTATTTGCGTAAATACCCAATTAAAATTGCCAAAAACCCAATTGAGATCAGAAGTAGTGAGTATCTAAAAGCAATGAAAAATTTGTGGTATCTTTATCATGCTACAGAAAACAATAAACAGACCACAACTATAGCATATTTTCTTATTTTTCCATGAAAACGCAAATTGGTATTTCCAAGGAGACAATTCTAATGAAATTCCAAGATGTGTTTTCATTTAGAAGCAAACTATTCAATATGTGCGGTCTGCTGATGTGTAAACAGTGATGGAGTGACAATACTCAATTATTAATTCCTTATCTGGAGCGCTGGTGTACACATGTGCCTGTATTATTGTGTACCATTTCTACACTGGACCCCAGGGTGTCCAGTTTAGAACGGTTCCGCTGTACTATATTTGATTAGCATCATCTCCGTAGTTTTGTGGTTAGCTATTGTGCCAGATCACCAAGTGTTATCATTAAATGACACATGAGCCACGTTTACTGCCCACTTTAAGCCACTCCACAAACTCGAGGGGTAAATATTGATGCACATGTATTGCTAAATATTCATATAGATAGGATCTACGGGAACGAAGATCTGACAGTTTCAATACATGTTGAGAATTGCAATGTATCATTGTAATACTGAGATCGTGGTTTGACCGGACAAATGGAAAATCACGGTCTGAGTTATCTACCCACCCCCATATCCTTACCGTGGCCAGTTCTGCTAATAACCCGGTGACACTTTCCCCATGTTAAATCCCCATAGACATCTTCACGGAGTGAAGATGTCTATGGGGATTTAACATGGGGAAACATTTCACAACTACTGCTGGTGTCTCATGTGTACTACAATGAATGTCCGTAGTCGTGTTTCACTTAGACCCTCACCGGGTAGTGTTATGGAGAGAGCCTATATTGTAATTTGATACGTATGAGGTCACCCAGACATAAGTATGTGTGCTTTGCAATCATGAACAGACGTTAGAGACGTCAGACGTGACAGGTTTTATATGTATATTAGAGGTAGATGATTGCATCATTGGTATATTTCACACTGACTACATACTCAAGGTGTATGATCACGTGGTTACAACAACAACACCAAGTACTGAAACTTCCAGAAGCCCTCCGATTCAGTACGTATTATTTTATTCTGTGCTTATTATGTAACGGAATTTGATGAAATATGACACATCAAACGCGTCTTGTTAAACTGTATTTGGTGGTCTCGGTACTTTGGCCCAGACTTCTGTCGTTTTTGCGAATAATGGATTTCCGTGTATACGTGTTTGCTGCGCCATATTTCATCAAAATCCTACTTTGGAGTGGGCGCGCTTTCAACACTTTCAGACATTGCTGTTGTTGTTGTTGCAACCACGTGATCATTTACCTTAGTATTGGACCATGGGCGATGTATATACAAGAGCGACACGGTTAACCCTGTCACCCCTAAATAGCCAACACTGGGGCATCCATATTAATTGTATGACTCTTTATGAAAATACGGATAGCGCTTAGAATTGAACGATACTGCCAAATACTGCAGATCCTGATGAGCCGGCTCGTTACGAGCCGGCTCATCTGGATCTACAGTGTTTGTAAATGTTGGCTTTAAAGGTACATACATGTACATGTACCGACTCAGTAAGCACGAAAAGTTCTTCATATGAGTTCAATAAGTATATAATTGTGTCATCATTATTCCACGCCAGTATAATTATTTATTCATAGTTTACTGATAGTGACGCGCTTTCAGGCTATTTTCATATGCAAATGAGGCATGATATTTTTTTAATTATTTATGCAAATTAAATGCGTCACCTAAAAATAATAGTATTGTTGACATATTATAAAGTTCATGTATGATCATTGCACATCAAAAACTAAATGCAGAGAATAAATAGTAATGTCCGTTAACATTTTAAAGACACACAGTTATCGCCCCTGATAGCAGTGTGGAAATTTACGTCTGATATGAAATGTATAATAATGCCAATCACTATGTGGTGAAATGGTGAATTAATATTTATTTTGCAAGGAAATGTCTCAGATGATGTCACTGATATACAATCATGTTGTGCCTACTGAATGGGCATGTACCTTTAACGTAAGTGGGGCTGAAAGGGTTAATGAATACGGTGCTCCATTCTTCGAATCGATAATTCAATTAGATGTCATTCCGTCGGACTTCTAGACGACGTGACCCATCAGACAGACACGACCCATAATCCAATCTTTTTCTTCTCGTCGTTCGCCCTCTGCACAGTGAGCCCAGCCACAGCGGTGAATGATGCCCGCAATACAACGCACTGGTATATATCCATGTGCCAAGAATAGAAAATAGTGCCAAGAGAAGATAAATAGCGAATAGTAGGTTAGTGACATGAATGAGAAAACATATCTGAGGCGGCACGGAATCGGAATGTGCTCGGCTCTCTGCCAAGCACATCCCGATTCCGTGCCGCGCCAGATATTTTTTTCCCATTCACGTCACTAACACACTATTCTATTTATCCCGTCAACACCTACAACTAGCTTTAAAATTCAAAATAACCCCAGCCGCATCATCAAAATCGGAAAATCGACTAGTATGACAACCGTACATATTCATATGCAGTGATTAGGTCGTATGGACAGGATATCACAAATGTTTCACGGCACATACGCACTATGTTCACTGGATAAATTGAGTTATTTAAAGTCGTTTAATTTCCAATCAATAAATAATTCAAACGCTGTCACTGCAATGGAGCAATTGCTATCCATACATGTAGCGACATTTAGCTTGACCTGCAGCCCGATTCACTAAACTTCATACGATAAAAATGTTCTTGCGAAGAGGTATATGAATTTGCTTCTCACATTAATGTGAGACACTAATGGTACCATTTTCCATCTGCATGTACATGTACATATCTGGCAAGGCTTAGTAAATGGGATGGGCGAGGCTCTGCCGAGCACATCCCGTTTCCGTGCCGCGCCAGATATTTTTCCCCATTCACGGCACTAACCTACTATTCTATGTATACCGTCAACACCTAAACATAGCTTTATAATGCAAACATATAACCTCAGCCGCATCTTCTTAATCGGAGAATATACCAGTATGACAACCGCACATATTCATACGCAATGATTAAGTCGTATTGACAGGATATCAAAAATGTTTACGGCACCGTATTTCACGGCACATACTCACTGTGTTGACGGGATAAATATCATTAAACGTGAACACATCCACAAAAGATTTGCCAGCATCACCTTTAGTGCAAATGTTATTGTAAATTTCAATTTTGAACTTATGAGTTGCTTAGTCGTACCACGTTTAGTGAAACGGGCCCCTGTTCGCTATTACTGGCTTATCATGTAACTCGCAAAGCGTTGACCAAGTACACACTCTGACTTGATAACACATTGTCGTATCCTGCATTGACTCGATACAAACATCCGGCTCACAACTGCCTTCTCTGACGTTTTATTGGAATTGTGTCGTATGAAACACGTCATGTAATTGTGTACTTAAGAACATGTGCGATTTGTTGTCAAATATATTTACAGAAACTGTGATATGTTCGGTAAATTGACGTCGAAAGTTGACGAAATTTACATAACAAATGCGGAATTGTATTCCTAATTTGCTATGAACATTTCGTCAACTTCCGACCTGACTTTCAGAAGCTATCGTAAACTTTGTAAATATATTTCATGAAATATCGCAGATGTTCTTAGGTACAAAATCACATGGCGTGTCTCAAATGACGTTACTAAATCACATAAGATGCAGTGGAAACAAGACCGCGTTCTTTGCAACAAAAAAGCCATATACATGAAATATATATTTGCTAAACCTCGCTCATATAGAGAATAGTAGGTTAGTGCCGTGAATGGGACAAAATATCTGGCAAGGCTCCTCAGGAAACGGGATGGGCAAGGCTCTGCCGAGCACATCCCGTGTCCGTGCTGCGCCAGATATTTTTTCCCATTCACGGCACTAACCTACTATTCTATTTATCCCGTCAACACCTTCAAATGGCTGTAAAATGCAAAAATAGAATTGACTGGATATCAAAAATGTTTCACGGCAGCGTGTTTCACGGCACATACACACTGTGTTGACGGGATAAATATAAGACATGTCACTTTAGACCAATCAGAGTCTGGTAAACAATAAAATATAATGGTGTTGTAAATGTATGCCATGGCTATTTGGTACGAGTTTTCAAACTGTTCATATAGTATAGAATTATATAATTATATTATGTCTACTGGAATACACGACACTACACGTATCTGAATAGTTCATTCAACACGAACAGGATTAACTAACGTCACCAAATGACACTGACATATATGGGAAAGGTAAATACATTGGCCCTACATCTGTTAGAAAAATATGGTTAACAATCTTAGGCTAGGACATGCAGGAATATTCGCGGAGATTAACGTTCGCGACTTTCAATCTCTCGCGCGAAGAACGTGAAGGTATATCGCGCGTAAATATTAGGTGGTTTACAGTACCTTGCTATTTTGATATGAAGTGTATCAGGATCGGATCAGAAACGGTGGAAATCTGAGTGGAACCTCGGAATTTCTACACGTTCCCAGTCTTGGCTGATAAACTTGATATACAAAAACACCAGCCCGGTAGTCTCTACATGTATATACCAATTGAGACACTCGAACCCACATGTACCGAGTGATGCACGGACGACTGAATCTGGGGACCGTTTCACTAACTTCGTACGACTAAGATGTTCATAAGTGCAATAGTATGATAGTCGGTGAATTGCACATTAAACATATTTTCTTGTAAGAAATTATTGGATTTACATATATTGAGCATAGGCTGCATATGCAGCCTATGCTCAATAAATGTAAATTCATCAATTGAAATTTCCAGACAATCCTAAATGTGCACTTACGAACATTGTAGTCGTACGAAGTTTAGTGAAACGGTCCCCAGTATCACTACGGTTACCGGCAACTGATTTAATTACTGAATGATTACAAGTGGTTCTATCCTCATCGTGTTCGCAGACCCACGTTCAATCAATCATTGATTCACCCAGTTGTCGTTGCTGGGAAGCAATTACGAGACAACATGACTTACATAAGACTGACAATTCCCATAATAAATGAGGTACGCCTAAGCTACGGGGCGCCAAGTGGGACATGGTTCAATTTTGTCAACAAAATTCATTTTTGTGCCACAAAATTCAATTCTGTGTCACAAAATTCACTTTTGTGTCACAGAATTCAATTCTGTGTCACAAAATTCAATTCTGTGCCATAGAATTCAATTCTGTCCACAAAATTCAATTCTGTGTCACAAAATTCAATTCTGTGCCACAGAATTCAATTCTGTGTCACAAAATTCAATTCTGTCAATTCTGCACACGCATGTAAGAAGGACTACCATTGGTCAAAAACTGCACTGGAGAAATGGGTCACGGTCGCCGATCTACACATTCAATGTCGATGATTTATTTCTCATTCTGCCGATGATTCATTTCTCATTCTGCCATTTTGCTTCAACTATCTCCAAACAGTCAAACGTTGACAAACCCATTCGTATTTAAACTCATTTGCGTTATAATTGTACACATAATTCATGTACATGTAGATCTCCCGCGAGTACTGACGTCATTTAGTGTGTATCGCAAGGTACATTTGCCCCAGTTAAATCAATAATACACGCGCTGTGGCCTGTGTTCTGACTGCTGTCTGTGTTTATAAACAGAATGTGTGTATTGGGCCATTTGAGGAAACCATTTGTAGTATTTGTGTAGATACCATGGCATGGATACATGTACTAAGATGGTGTATACTGTAAATAATGCATGTAGACACATAGTTGCGAACACGTAACTTCGCAACTAGTAGACACAGATCCAATACCATTTGTTTCACAAGGTTAGATCTACTGTTAGAATACGACGTCATCTAATGTCATTTTCGAGCATAAAACGTTACCTGATAAATAGAATACCAGGCTAGTGTATTTTAATATCAAGTTTATCAGGCTCGGCTCGGAAACGGTAGGAATTCCTCGGCAAGCCTCGGAATTCCTACGCGTTTCCTAGCCTTGCCTGATAAACTTGATATCAAAATACACTAGCCTGGTATTCTCTATATATGGGCATGCTCTCAGGTCTAGCTATATCCCGGCTACTTTATGTTTGACCCTGTTTACATAATTGAGGGAAAATTATGAATATTTTTCTTATTTCTCCTTCAAAGTATATATGCTTATATGGTGTGACCACTCATTTGTAATCATAATATAACCAAAATAACTGTCCATAAAGAAGTATAATATTGATATATTGGGTTATATTTTCGCATTGAAATATTTAAACCTGCAAGTGTACTCCACCATTTAGTAAAATGGACTAAGACCGATCTCAACCAATCAACGTAGAGATGACATACGCAACTAATTTTTGTGGACAAAAATGAATTCTGTCTTCACAAAATTGAATTTTGTGACACAGAATTGAATTTTGTGACACAGAATTCAATTGTGTGACACAGAATTGAATTTTGTGACACAGAATTGACAGAATTGAATTTTGTGACACAGAATTGAATTTTGTGACACAGAATTGAATTTTGTGATTTTTAGTGTTACAAAACTCAATTTTGTACACATAATTAACCTGTCCTGCATGGCGCCCCGTATAAGCTATGAGGAAAAGGGGTATATTGAGTAAATTATCAACCAATACATATCTAGGTTATTTAGCGCGCTCTTGTGGCGCAATACGATTCTAGAATGTTCGTTGGTGACACTACTATGTTGCCTGCTCATGTCCCCATGTTAAATCCCCATTGACATCTTCACACTCTGTGAAGATGTCTATCGGGGAGTTTCAACATGGGGAATCTTTTGGTAACACCTAGAATGTAAGCTGCTCATGGTGGACACCACTAGTGTAACATGGTAGCCTGCTCATGTGACACCACTAGATGTAAAGCTGTCATGGTGACACACTATATGTAGCTGTGTCATGGTGTCCACCACTAGATGTAAACCCTGTCATGATGCCCACCGCTAGATGTAACCCTGCTCATAGTGACACCACTATGATGTAAGCCCTGCTCATGGATGACATTCACTAAGATGGTACTGCCCTCATGGTGACAGCCCACTAGATGTAGCTGTCCCATGGTGTCACACTAGATCCCGCGGTAAAGCCCTGCTCATATGATGACACCACTAGATGTAAACCCTGCTCATGGTGACACCCACTAGATGTAAGCCCTGCTCATGCGTGACACATCACTAGATGTAAACCCTGCTCATGGTGACACCACTAGATGTAAGCCCTGCTCATGGTGAAACATCACTAGATGTAAACCCTGCTCATGTGAAACATCACTAGATGTACCCTGCTCATGTAGACTCCACTAGGATGGTAAGACCTGCTCATGGTGACACACTAGATGTACCCTGCTCATGGATGAAACCCATCACTAGATGTAAAATAGGCTGCCCTCATGGATGACATCACTAGATGAAATAAGCCCTGCTACTATGAATGACATCACTAGATGTAAGCCCTGCTCATGCTGACATCACCTAGATGTAACCCGGCTGCCCTCTGGTGACACTACTGATGTAAGCCCTGCTCATGGTGACACCACTAGATGTAAAGCCCTGCTCATGGTGACATCCACTGTGTAAACCCTGCTCATGGTGACATCACTAGATGTAAACCTGCTCATGGTGACACCACTAGATGTAAGCCTGCTCTTGGTGACACCACTAGATGTAAATGCCTGCTCATGGTGAACATCACCTAGATCCCGTACGCCTGCCCTCATGGTGACATCCCACTAGATGTAAAATCTGCTCATGGTGACATCTAGATGTAAACCCTGCTCATGGTGTGACCAACCACTAGATGTAAAGCCCTGCTGTCCATGGATGACATCACTAGATGTAAACCCTGCTCATGATCAAGATGTAACCATGATGACATCTAGATGTAAACCCTGCTCATGTGACACCAACTAGATGTAAACCCTGCTCTGGTGACACCATATGTAAAGCTCATGGTACACCACTAGATGTAAACCCTGCTCATGGACACCACTAGTGTACTGTCATGACACACTATGTACCCTGCTCATGGGACACACTAGATGTAAACCCTGCTCATGGTGACACCACTAGATGTAAGCCCCTGCTCATGGTGACTCCACTAATAACGCTGCTCATGGTGACATCACTAGATGTAAAGCCCTGCTCATGGTGACACACTAGATGTAAACCTGCTATTGGTGACTCCCGGGGTGTCTCCCGCCTGCACCCCTCACTAGATGAAAAACCCTGCTCATGGTACACCACTAATGTAAACCTGCTCATGGTGACACACTAGATGTAAACCCTGCTCATGGTGACATCACTAAAACCCTCTCGTGACATCACTAGATGTAAGCCCTGCTCAGGTGACACCACGATGTAAGCATGGTGCATCACTAGATGTAAACCCTGCTCATGGTGACACCACTAGATGTAAGCCCTGCTCATGGTGACACACTATGTACCCTGTATGTCATGTGAAACATGGACACCAATAGGTGTACTGATCCAGGGACATCACTGATAAACCCTGCTCATGGTGACCCATCACTATGTAACCCTGCTCATGGTGACACCACTAGATGTAAACCCTGCTCATGGTGACATCACTAGATGTAAACCCTGCTCATGGTGACACCACTAGATGTAAGCCCTGCTCATGATGACACCACTAGATGTAAACCCTGCTCATGGTGACACCACTAGATGTAAACCCTGCTCATGGTGACACCACTAGATGTAAACCCTGCTCATGGTGACATCACTAGATGTAAACCCTGCTCATGGTGACACCACTAGATGTAAGCCCTGCATGGTGAACAACCAGATGGAAAAAACCCTGCTCAGGTGCTCACAGAGTAAACCCGCTCTTGGTGACACCACTAGATGTAAGCCTGCTCATGGTGACATCACTAGATGTAAAGCCTGCTCATGGTGACACCACTAGATGTAAATCCTGCTCATGGTGACACCACTAGATGTAAGCCTGCTCATGGTGACATCACTAGATGTAAACCCTGCTATGATGACATATAGATGTAAAAACTCTCATGATGATACACTAGTGTAAACCCTGCTCAGATACATCACAGATGTAAGCCCTGCTCATGGTGACATCACTAGATGTAAGCCCTGCTCATGGTGACACCACTAGATGTAAGCCCTGCTCATGGTGACACCACTAGAGTAAGCTGCTCTGGGACACCACTAGATGTAAACCCTGCTCATGGTGACACCTAGATGTAAAACCCTGCTCATGGAGATCACTATGTAAACCCCTGCTCATGGTGACACCACTAGATGTAAAGCCCTGCTCATGGTGACACCACTAGATGTAAACCCTGCTCATGGTGACACCACTAGATGTAAACCCTGCTCATGGTGACACCACTAGATGTAAGCCCTGCTCATGATGACACCACTAGATTTAAACCCTGCTCATAGTGACACCACTAGATGTAAGCCCTGCTCATGGTGACATCACTAGATGTAAACCCTGCTCATGGTGACACCACTAGATGTAAGCCCTGCTCATGGTGACACCACTAGATGTAAACCCTGCTCATGATGACATTACTAGATGTAAACCCTGCTCATGATGACACCACTAGATGTAAACCCTGCTCATGGTGACACCACTAGATGTAAGCCCTGCTCATGGTGACACCACTAGATGTAAACCCTGCTCATGGTGACATCACTAGATGTAAGCCCTGCTCATGGTGACACCACTAGATGTAAACCCTGCTCATGGTGACACCACTAGATGTAAGCCCTGCTCATGATGACACCACTAGATGTAAACCCTGCTCATGGTGACATCACTAGATGTAAGCCCTGCTCATGGTGACGACACCACTAGATGTAAGCCCTGCTCATGGTGACATCACTAGATGTAAGCCCTGCTCATGGTGACGACACCACTAGATGTAAGCCATGCTCATGGTGACACCACTATATCTTTTCCAAACGGAATGGCTAGCATTGTAGGCCCTGATCCTGGTCAACATTGGTTCCAGAAACTATGGTTTCTCCCATGCAATAGAGTTTATAGGACCTGGGGCCCGTTTCACTAAACTTCGTATGATTAAAATGTTCGTAAGTGCAAATTTATGATAGTCTGCAGATTTCACATTAACACCGATTTCTTGTAAACAGTTATTGGATTTAAATGTATTGAACATGTTCAATACATGTAAATCCATAAATTAAAATTTCCAGACGATCCTAAATTTGCACTTACGAACATTTTAGACGTACGAAGTTTAGTGAAGCGGGCCCCTGGAACTCTTGTGCTACACTGGTCCCAGAATCCACAAACCCCGCGGTGTCCTATTGGTGGCGGATATTTCCTGAGACGGAAAACTAGTTCACGGACGACGTCGGTTGCCCAGGGAACGTATAGACGCGGACGGTGTCGCTGATAACCTAACGTCTAGAAAATAGATTCCAGGGGGTCGTTTCACTAAGCTTCGTACGACTAAAGTGTTCGTAAGTGCAAAAATATGATTATCACATTAACAGCAATGTTTTCTTGTAAATATTTATTGGATTTACATTTATTGAGCATAGGCTGCATATGCACAATAAATGTAAATCCAGTAGTTCTTTACACGAAAACATTGTTAATGTGAAATTTACGGACTATCATAATTTTGCACTTACGAACATTTTATTCGTGCGATGTTTAGAGAAAAGCGCCCCTTGGGGCGCGTTTCACTAAACTTCGTACGACTAAAATGTTTGTAAGTGCAAATTTAGGATCGTCTGGAAATTTCAATAGATAGATTTACATTTATTGAACATAGGCATGCTCAATAAATATAACTCCAATAAATATTTACAAGACAATATTGTTAATGTGAAATTTTGCACTTACGAACATTTTATTCGTACGAAGTTTAGTGAAACGGCCCCCTGCTGGTGTCCTAAAACTGCGCGGGCAAGCGATATGTTCTAGTAGACGTTTTCGATAATGATCACGGATTGCAAGACTTGATCTTATAATTGTAAATGGCATGCTTTCCCCTAGGCAGTCAGTGGCTCATACTTGTGTCAGTGACTGGAGAAATGGGGCTTATGGGATTTGTGACCAGTGTTGTTCCTGATCAAATTACACGCTCCTGTGTAGCCTGATAACGATATGTATTACTTGTTACAAGGTTGACGGGGGTTTCCTCGATGGGATAGCGAACAGAGTAGCTACTGATCTGAATATGCGGATGCTCAGGCTGATCTGGATCTACATTTCTTCAGTCACAGCCACAATTATATAATTTGAAACCGATAATGGGTAACTAATCGCTTGTCCTTGGGACGCCAGACAATACTAATTGCGTAATACAGCATTTTCCGTTCTTTCATACGGATTCCCGTTCGCTCAGCTTGACACTCATTAGTAACCGAGTCACGTGTTGGATACTGAACACATATACGAAGACAAGCTTTTATGAATATAATTTTAGAATAGAATAGTTTATTGCATCGAGGCAACTGCCTCATGAGCGTAAATACATGACTATGGTATAATATACGTACAATGCAAGATGGCGTACATGGGTAAACTACTAAATATAATAAATGCAGAAACACCACACTCGTGGCAAATAGGCAAATACACTTCGGACCATGCCGCAACCACTAATACATATATCTGTACGTGTATCATACACTTATTTATATCGCACAGTCTCCGCTTACTGATCACAGTGGTTACTAAGTGTTGTAGTCCGTGTGAGTTTTAACAACAAATGAGAAATATACAGACATATACATACACATAGACATACATATGTACACACACATGCATATATGTACATACACATACATGTACACACACATATTCACATATACACACCAGTATACATACATATACATATGTGTACATACACATACATAAAACCATAGGCAGTTTGTGGTATGAACGTCAAAACTCTCTTTAAATCATACCCAATTGTATCCTTATATTAAATATCTAGAAGGCAGGACACTCGCCATCTTTTCAACCAACGGAAGTGGTAATAGTGTACCTTGAACCCGGCTCGCTGATTCAGTAATTGTAACACGCGAGAAGCGCGCGCGTTACAATTACTGAATTAACGAGCCGGGCCCAAGGTAAATAATCCACTTCCGTTGGTTGAAAAGATGGCGAGTGTCCTGTATGTATGTATAACTTTATTTCCTCCATCTTCGGAGAGTACGGAAAATGAAATATAACAAAATAACAACATGAGTTTACAATACAATATTGCCATACAAGTAAATGTTCATTGGCACACTGACCACCGCATACCCCGTAAAGTTTCCTGTAGAGAATACATACTCGTCCAGTATTCCCGCGACTTTTCCAAGTTTATATCCCCGATAAATTCCACAAAAAGGCCATTCATTCCTTATAATTCCAGCATTTGAAATAAATTCATCAAGAAAATATGTTTATTTTCCGTTTTCTTATGAATTATTTTAACTGCGCCTGACGGTTACGGAAAGTAGTTCGGCATGGAGTTTACTGGGATATAAATTTTGGACGGAGACTTGCAACGGACCAATCAAATGTTAGGGAATTGTGTAAATATTTTTGTGCTGGAATTATAACACATTCTGTTCTCTGTTCTGTTACTTATACCTTCTTCCTATGATAGGAACACCTCCTTCTGGTAGTAAAACGTCGTATGATAGTGAATCCCCTTGGTAAATATAAAGGGTAAAACACGGATGCATTCACGAATTTAACATGTGAAACGTAAAACTTTGCATCCCTGCTCATGGTGACACCACTAGATGTAAGCCCTGCTCATGGTGACACCACTAGATGTAAGCCCTGCTCATGGTGACACCACTAGATGTAAACCCTGCTCATTGTGACACCACTAGATGTAAACCCTGCTCATTGTGACACCACTAGATTTAAACCCTGCTCATGGTGACACCACTAGATGTAAGCCCTGCTCATGGTGACATCACAAGATAAACCCTCATGGTGACACCACTAGATGTCCCCTACCTGATGACATACAGCTGAAACTGCAAGACATCACAAGATGTAAGCCCGCCAGGTGGACACTAGATGTAACCCTGCTCATGGAGACACACAGAGTAAGCCCTGCATGGTGACACCACTAGATGTAAACCCTGCTCATGGTGACACCACTAGATGTAAACCCTGCTCATGGTGACATCACTAGATGTAAACCCTGCTCATGGTGACACCACTAGATGTAAGCCCTGCTCTTGGTGACACCACTAGATGTAAGCCTGCTCATGGTGACATCACTAGATGTAAGCCTGCTCAGGTGACACCACAATGTAAATCTGCTCATGGAACCCATGATGTAACCCTGCTCATGGTGACATCACTAGATGTAAACCCTGCTCATGATGACATCACTAGATGTAAGCCCTGCTCATGGTGACATCACTAGATGTAAGCCCTGCTCATGGTGACACCACTAGATGTAAGCCCTGCTCATGGTGACACCACTAGATGTAAACCCTGCTCATGGTGACACCACTAGATGTAAACCCGTCCCTGCTCATGGTGACACCACTAGATGTAAACCCTGCTCATGGTGACACCACTAGATGTAAACCCTGCTCATGGTGACACCACTAGATGTAAGCCCTGCTCATGGTGACATCACTAGATGTAAACCCTGCTCATGATGACATCACTAGATGTAAACCCTGCTCATGATGACATCACTAGATGTAAGCCCTGCTCATGGTGACACACTAGATGTAAACCCTGCTCATGTGACACCTAGATGTAAAGCCCTGCTCATGGTGACACACTAGATGTAACCCTAGCTCATGTGACCACCACTAGATGTAAGAGCCCTGCTCATAGTGAAACCCACACTAGATGTAAACCCTGCTCATGATGACATCACTAGATGTAAGCCCTGCTCATGGTGACACACTACCCTATGTAAACTGCCCTCATGGTGACACCACTAGATGTAAACCCTGCTCATGGTGACACCACTAGATGTAAGCCCTGCTCATGGTGACACCACTAGATGTAAACCCTGCTCATGGTGACACCACTAGATGTAAGCCCTGCTCATGGTGACACCACTAGATGTAAACCCTGCATCTGATGATGTAACATCACTAGATGTAAACCCTGCTCATGGTGACACCACTAGATGTAAGGCTGCCCTCATGGTGACACCACTAGATGTAAACCCTGCTCATGGTGACACCACTAGATGTAAACCCTGCTCATGGTGACACCACTAGATGTAAGCCCTGCTCATGGTGACACCACTAGATGTAAACCCTGCTCATGGTGACACCACTAGATGTAAGCCCTGCTCATGGTGTCACCACTAGAGTAAAACCTGCTCATGTGTGACACCACTAGATGTAAACCCTGCTGGCATAGTGTGACACACCTAGATGTAAAGCTGCTCATGGTGACACCACTAGATGTAAACCCTGCTCATGACACCACTAGATGTAAACTCTGCTCATGGTGACACCACTAGATGTAAGCCCTGCTCATGGTGACACCACTAGATGTAAACCCTGCTCATGGTGACACCACTAGATGTAAAGCCCTGCTCATGGTGACACCACTAGATGTAAGCCCTGCTCATGGTGACACCACTAGATGTAAACCCTGCTCATGGTGACACCACTAGATGTAAACCCTGCTCATGGTGACACCACTAGATGTAAGCCCTGCTCAGTGAGACACCACTAGATGTAAACCCTGCTCATGGTGACACCACTAGATGTAAGTAAGAAGCTAGCCCTGTCATGGTGTCACCACTAGATGTAAACCTTGCTCATGGTGACATCACTAGATGTAAACCCTGCTCATGGTGACACCACTAGATGTAAACCCTGCTCATGGCTCATGGTGTCACCACTAGATGTAAACCCTGCTCATGGTGACACCACTAGATGTAAACCCTGCTCATGGCTCATGGTGTCACCACTAGATGTAAGCCCTGCTCATGGTGACACCACTAGATGTAAGCCCTGCTCATGGTGACACCACTAGATGTAAACCCTGCTCATGGTGACACCACTAGATGTAAGCCCTGCTCATGGTGACACCACTAGATGTAAGCCCAGTTTGGAAATAGATTGTTCGTGTTGTATATTTAAACATAAACGATAGCAATTAACTGCAAGAAATCACGCCAAGCATCACATCGAGTATACATTGCCATGTACATACATATGGCGGGATGGGTGGTGGTCGGCGAACGCGATGGCGTATATTAACGGTAGGGGTTCCTCCTTAAACGAATCACGATTTGCCTGGTTTGGCCCTCAGGTACGTTTTTATCTTTGGCTCCTTTGTTACCTGGAAGCTGAATTGGTTTATTGCCCATTATAAAAGTTGTAAGATTATTACTGATCCTACTGCTTTTGGGAGGGGGCCTAGTGATTCTGGTGTTGCGAGGATCTGGCATCAAATCAGGATTATTCTGATTTCAGGGCTGAATATATAGTTTGGTTATTGTAAATATTCTGTTCTGATTTTGGGATTTCCCCCTCATTTGTACATGTACTTAAACATGTAATATATGGGAGTTAGTACTAAACCCATTGACCCGGCCTTAAATGACATTAGCTGTTGATATGCCGTTAAACCCCAACACACAAACAAACAAAACATATGGCGGGAACAAGCACTGAATAGTCTAATACAAGACGAACATTGCTTGCAATTAGCAATTACGAGACTTAGTCGACTTCCTTGGTCTCCTATGAGTCTTTGCATTATGTTGTACTACACCACCGGCTGCGCTACTTGCCACTATTTGTAAAACAAACATTTCAACATACTTAGCTATTGTGTTTGAACTAAAGCAGATTCATTGACTGAGCCTGAGCTGTGATACAGCTCAGGCTCAACCAATCCAACTGCTTGATTGCGAGCTGAGATTGCCAATGCAGAAACGTTGACATTTGGGCAAGATTAACACAGGCGACTGTGTATCTTGGTTTCTGATGACGTCTAGTACCATTTACAATGGAATCTCTCTAAATAGGACATGAAGAAGACACCACCTGTGATCTTATTTTTGATGAGTTTCGTGGTCATTTAACTCAGGTGATAATGTCTGTTCGTGATCGCTTAGCACACAACTATGGCTCATAATGATCAAATGGCTGATTTACACACAGGTTGAAGTAAGATACATGGGCCTATACACCTACATTCAATATACCTAAAAGTATCAATAAGTGAAAATAATAAGCTAAACACATGTCTAAACATATTTTTTCAACTGCTTTTTTCCCACTTATTGATACTGTTAGTATATTTAATGTATTTATAGACCTTGGTCCGTTACTTTAACCTGTGGATTTACAGTGATACCTCTCTAAACCGGACACCCTGGGGACCTCCCAGGGTGTCCGGTTTAGAGAGGTTTCACTATACCATAATTCTGAATGTTTTCCTCGGGCTTCCCATAAATAATACACGGTGAATTAATCTTGACAACTTTGCCCTGTACCATTTTGCACTTCGAGATCGGTCAGACGTAGGTATGGCCTCATCAGTGGATATATTAAGTGACTTAACGAACCGTTAAAATGCGTCTGCGACCGCATTGTTCTGGCTTTATTGCCTTCTATAAGTTCTGTAACAGTTGTTGACGAAACAACATCAGCACCAGTGGTTCGTTTTAGTAAATACAGAACAATCAACGAACTCTAAGGCCGCGAACTTTAAATTTGTTCGAATGCCATGAGGTTCGGTTTTGACATCCAATAGTCAGCACGGGCCGTTCTATCTCCAGCATTCGCGGTTATATGATCAGTTTCCACAACTGACCACATCCAGTCGCCCGTAGACTGCGTAGTCATATCACGCTGACTTAACTGTGTCAATGTAGCCACTATGATCATTATGTCCGCTGTTCCATGCCCAATGACCATGTTCAATTCGACACCTCTGTTTTGTAGGACAATGTATAGCGTTACATGTATCATGCAAATGTTTGTTATTTTACAGAGACATTGAGCGAGTGGCCAGCCTTTAAGGTGCGGACGTTTGACAAGTAAATCGACATACACACAAAAGGTACGGTCGTATTTCTCACGCTCTCTCTACAACAATGTTCAACCGAGTATATACAATGAGGCCATAGCAAGTTCTTCATATGTTAGGCATCCGCGTGCGTGTAGGTTTTGAGAGTGGTTCTATGAACAAACAAACAAACTGCGTATACTATTTTACACTATTTACTGGTGAATTAATATGAAACTTGATTTGGGACTTGTCTAAGTTTTAAATCCGTTCATGAATTGACACTTAATAAGTGTTTCTTTTTATTTAGCGGCAATTTAAATGTATGTTAAAAACTTCATCAACCCTTTGCACACTGAGGAAGTTTTTAACATAAATTTATATTCGATTTTTTTCTTAAAAACCTTTTTTGTTTTTACCGGATATGTAAGTAGGTTGTGGCCATCCGGGTGGACGCTTAACAGAGAAAAGCAATGCCATGGCCTGAGCGACTTTACAAACGCACAGATACATGTATACGAATGTCAGATAGATATTCGTCGATATGGTGTCCGGTTTAGAGAGGCTTCACTGTACATGTAAATGATATACAGGATATAGCACAAACGAATTGTGATCAATAGACCATCCTTGTAGTCTGATGATGGTCTAAACTGTTCGCCTTTCTTGTTTTCATGACAGTCGTACCCCATTTATCCCGTCAACACAGTGTGTATGTGCCGTGAAACACGGTGCCGTGAAACATTTTTTGATATCCTGTCAATACGACCTACTCACTGTGTATGAATATGTGTGGTTGCTGGGGTTATTTCCTTGCATTTTACAGCCATTTGTAGTGTTGACGGGATAAATAGAATAGTAGGCTAGTGCCGTGAATGGACACAAATATCTGGCGCGGCACAGAAACGGGATGTGCTCAGCAGAGCCTCGCCCATCCCGTTTCCTGAGCCTTGCCAGATATTTTTTCCCATTCACGGCACTAACCTACTATTCTCTATATGTGCAATGCTCCTGCCTTTTCCGGACATTGTCAGATTGGTCCCCGTTCTGGGATTGGCTCCACATTTTGAGCCCCAGTTCTGGGATTAGCCCCCGCTGTGGGATTGACCCCCGTTCTGCGATTGGCCCTCGTTCTCGAACTGACCCCCGATCTGGGTCTTACATACACATGTATGACATAAATTATGTTTATTCCAATGAAACAACATTCCGTTTAAACTAATCCGGATATATTGTTTCTGTATACTATAGTTATACATCTATATTTCAAATTATTATGTCAATGGAGCTAGAACAGCCAGTCACTCATTGTCTTTATATGGGACACGCCATGTGATTTTGTACCTTCGGACATCTGCGTAATTTCATGAAATACGTTTACAAAATTTACCATATTTTCCGTAAACTGTGTCAGAAATTGATAGAATTTTGTCAACTTCTGACATTATTTATTGTAAATATTGTAAATTTTGTAAACGTATTAAATGAAATTACGCAGATGTCCGAAGGTACAAAATCACATGGCGTGTCTCATGTGTCACAACATATGTCTATGTTGGAATTATGTACGCTTTCACGGTTACCTGATAGTCGATGCCTATGTAAACAATGTCTGTTTACGGCTAGGTGAGAACAAATGCTAATAGCCGTAAACAGACACTGTTTACGGCTAGTAGCATTTGTTCTCGCCTTGTTATGTGAGATAAGCTCCGTATTTTGTCTTTTGTTATTCCGACACAATTAAGATTTCTGTCAATGACGTAGAAAGTTTGCGAAAACTTCACAGCACATGCGCATGTGCCGTGAAGTTTTTGCCAACATTTGACGTCATTGACAGAAGTTATCGCTTCTCTTTGCAATAAGTTTTGCAAAATTGTCATATGCAATAAGGAAGTAACGTCACGGACTGGCAGATAATATTTTGTAGCGTAACCGCAACATACACGTTGATGAAAGAGTGCAATATATCAACAGCCGCATTAATGCATATTCATAAGGGCCACGTATGTGATAGGTGTGCATTGCTGTAATTGATAGTATGACGATATTACGAAATCCAATATACAACACGTAACATGTCGGCTTCTATGGTATTGTATATGTAGGCAAATTTAAACTGTATACGTTTCCTTATGGGTACACGAACACATAATACTTTCTGATTCTACAATGTCCTCATGTCACGCAATCATGTTTTGTCAATTTTACCGGCAGATTTTCACATTTCTAGTTATAAACATATCACCGACTATCGTCAAGCGTTGACACGCATTGATGCTTGTTTGCGATTTCCGTTGACTGCGACCTCTTAGGAAAATGATAATTATTAACGCGATAACGCTGCTCGTTATTAAGCTTTATCCCGTCAACACGGTGCTGTGAAATATTTTTGATATCCAGTCAATACAATATTTACATTTTACAGCCATTTGTAGGTGTTGACGGGATAAATAGAATAGTAGGTTAGTGCCGTGAATGGGAAAACATATCTGGCGCGGCACGGAAACGGGATGTGCTCCCATTCACGGCACTAACCTACTATTCTCTATATACGTTATAACGCGATGTTATAACGCGGTTTATTATAGCTCGGTTCTGCGTATAAATGTACGCGTACGTCGTATGTTTCATTGCCGTAGTTACCCATTCCGGGGCCTGTTTCACTAAACTTCGTACGACTATGCCGCCTATGCTCAATAAATGTAAATCCAATAATTGTTTACAAGAACACAGTGTTAATGTGAAATTTACAGACCTATCATAATTTGAGTGAAACGGGCCCCAGGTTTACAAACAATTCACAACTTGCAACCGTTAGTCATTGTATTCAATGTCGTTGGATTGGACTGGTCCATTTAGTCGTCAGACTATGCCATTGAGTGTGTGGTTACAACAGGACAGATGGTGATTATGGGTTTTTGAGACCAGTGAAGACCCTGATCAGCCTGCGCATTCGCGCTGTCTGATCAGGGTCTGCACTGTTCACTATTCTGACAATGGAACACGTAGCATATGTCTGCATAACAGTATAGATCCTTACCATGTGTGTAATCATATCTGAAGAAAGGCTTGCCACAAACCCATACGCCTCATTTCTCCAGTCACATCCCTATCTATGCTATTTTGTAGACTTTTACAACGATGGCCAGACATTTTCATAATATAAATATGAGTTTTAATATTGAATATTAGGCTAAATATATTGACCGGAGTACCATATTTGAGACAAGCCTTGCGAATTTGCCAATCCACCTAAGAAGATATGTGATAAATCATTATGAATATTTTCAAAAATTACGACATTTTTCGTTGTTGACGTCGAAAGTTGACAAAATGCTCTGAGCAAAGTCCAGATAGAATTCAGCATTGCTATTAAAATTGTGACAACATACGATGTCGTGTTCTGATAATATCACCATTTCTGTCAATACTCTTCGCATATCGTCTTAGGAACAACATCACACGGCTTGTCTCAATTGTAAATGGGATGGATGGTATTGAAAGCCAACATTTCACAATCTCACAAGTATAAATGTGCCACCTTCCCTATTGTTATGTAAAAACACCTGGTCATGTGAACTATGATGACACATTTACACCCGTCCTAGTAACATATTTGCAACCACCCTCGCGGAAATTCGGTAAATTGTCTTTACACCAAATGTAGACTCATATTGCCGGCAATACAACTACATGTATGCAATATATAATATATTACAATATACATGTGCCTGTCAATGGAGCAATTGGGCTTATATATTTTTTGACCAGTGTAGAGGAACTGCACTGTTCGCCATTCGGTCAATGAAACACCCGTCAACACGGGTGTTTCATTGACCGAATGGCGAACAATGCAATATAGATCGTTATCAGGCTACACGAGTTGCAAATTCTATAATACCCATTTATCCAGTCACAGCCACATATACATTGCAGTATGGCTGATATAATCAAGCAGTGTTCGCAAAGCAGCTTGTGAATTCGTCAAACTGATTCTACACAGAAATTTAATTTCTCATAAGGCAGATGGTTTAGTGAATATGAAACTTTAAGACATTAAATTTCACGTCGAAATCAAACAGTTTGATTGGCTGACCCTGGGCCCCAGGCTCAGCCAAGCAAACTGCTTGACTTCGAGCATGAAAGCAAATATCGCCATATACATGTATTCTGTACGTTGTCGACACTTGTGTTTTGGATTTAAAACCGTTCGGAATGAATACTGCGGAGCCCCGTAGTATTAATTCATTCCCACGAAATAACAAATCGTTCCCACAATTTAAAAATTCGTTCCCTCGAATTAACAATTCGTTCCAATACGTTAACGATTCGTTCCCTCAAATTAACAATTATTTTCCCACAATATAATGATTCGTCGAACCAATTGTTATTTCGTAGGATAGAAATTGTTAAATTGATGGAACGTGGGAACGAATTGTTACTTCGTGGGAAAGAATTGTTGATTTGAGGGAACGAATTGTCATTTCGTGGGAACGAATTGTTAATTCGAGGGAACGAATTAATAAAAAAAATATATACGTTCCCTGCGGGGCTCCGTAAATATCCGAGTAACTTCTCGGATTTTTGTGGAAATACTGCTAGATAATCCGGTAGTTCACTGGACAATATCCGCATTAGGTATATTTTGTCAGATGGGTACGCGGCGTCATCTATATAGACGGGTTCCTATAGACGTGTCAGTAGTTTGCATCTGATATTGCAGGTATTGTGGTATAATTATACGTTATAATATACCTTAACTATCTGGTGCAAGTGCAATCACACTGAAGCACGGCTTATTTGATAGTACAGTGGGGTCAGCGTGTAAGTGCACACACGAACGAACACGACAGGTTGGTTCCAACCTGTCGTGTTCATTCGTGTGTGCACCTACACGCTGGCCCCACTGTATGTGCTGTGTGTTAGATGTGTATCTTATTTGGGCTGTTTAACGGATTAATGTACATACTTTTATATATAATATCACTTGAATTCAATACACATATGCGATAGCGCATTGTGTCCGTGATATATTAGAGCTATTTTCAATTATATGTAGGTAAGCTGCTCCGCGTCTCGATTGGTTGCCATAGCAATATGTCTAGCATATTTATGAATGTGTTTCTTTTCTGGCTTATTGTTTGACTAACATCAGGATCTACACTGTTTGCAGCTCTATTGGGCGTATAATCCGTATAGTTGAGTTGGCTTACTGTGTAAGCAGGTGTAGGTATATGTGGTTGTGACTGGGGAAATGGGGCTTATGGGATTTGGGACCAGTGTATATCCTGATTAAATAGCACACTCCTGTAGCCTGATAACAATCTATAGTGCGTGTTAGAAGCATGACGTGTGTTTGATTGATGGAATGGCGAACAGTGCAGATCCTGATCAGACTGTGCGGATGCACAGGCTGATCTGGATCTACACTAGTCGCATAACCCATAAGCCCCATTTCTCCAGTCACAGCCACATATGTAGTCATTTGTACACTGTAACCTATGTTTACCCCTGCGTCCGGCGATTTCCGCGTGAGATATCCATGACAATTGGTCATGTGATTATGAACGCCCACCCCACCCCTTCCCCACGGCGATTATACAGATCGTATAGACGCTCAGTGGGTCTGAAAGGCGACAATTTTACTCAAACCTTTCCAATTTTCCAGAAATAGCTATACCTGTGAAAGGCATACACGCAATAAATTAAAAACATCGCCCACAAGTGACGTTTATTATAACAGATTTTCACATAAATATTGAACTATGCTAAATTCCATTTACCATTAGAATGCTGCTGGTAAATAGCTGGGTGTGGCAATGAATAGATAGCGTCACTATTCCTCTCATAAATCCACTTATCACATCACAAACTAATATACTGCCCATGTTCAATGTACATTTTAAATTTAGTATATTAATATTACTTTTGGTGAACTCTTTTATAGGGCCGTCTGAAGTTTGTATACATTGAAAGCAGCTGTATTTTATATAGAGGATCGTACAAGAGGCATGCTTTAGTTTAGTATAATAATTAATTGACTCTTTATCACTGTAGTTTTCTTTCATCTGAATCCAATTCATATTAAGTAGAGCTTTGATCTTGAATTACACATGTGCATATCATGTAAATTTAATGTGAGTACAATTTAAAATGTATACTAATATAATATGTGTCAAACTCGGTTACTGATTTCATAAGCAACGAGGCTGTGCCTCGTTTCTTATATAATTAGTCAACTAGTGTCATAAATATCATATTAAATCACTATAAATGTAATTGTATGATAATTGCATAAGCACAGCATAATACATTAACTATGAGTTTATTTCCTAACATGCATTCTGTATCTGCCTCATCTGCATGTTTATTGCACTTATTTAGTGCATCATAATTCTTAACACACTGTGTACTATCACTGCAAAGTTCCCATCAAACGCATACATACATGTAGTTACTTTTGTTCCATTACCACGTGACCTGTGACTACAGTGTAACCTCTCTAAACCGGACACCCAGAAAACACATGTGATCTTATTTTTGATGAGTTTCTTGGTCATTTATCTTAGGTGATAAAGTCTGTTCGAGATCGCATAGCTCACAACTATGGCTAGAATGATCAAATGCCTTATTTACAGTGAAACCTCTCTAAGCCGGACACCCTGGGGACCCCCAGGGTGTCCGGTTTAGAGAGGTTCCACTGTATTTATTATGATATTGACGACCTTGTGGCGCCGGTTTCTCTTCTTATTATGAATTAGAGTTTGTTTGTGGAGCTAATATTGACAGTGTGCTATCGTCAAGATTACAATAGCGATTATGTTTGCTTTTGTGATTACTATCAAACACTTTCGCCTTATACACACAGGAATCACACATAGAAATGTTTCTATATTATTAATATAGTATCGTATCATGTAACACGCCCTCTCATAATCCCGGTATTCCAGGTGCTCGCGGGTAGCTTTAGTTTGTCAAACACCCGTCTGATAGATAAGTTGAACATTCTTAGTGCATCTTTCGGGCAATATGAAACAGTAATGCAGAGTTACCATGTAGATACTGATGTACATGTATATCCTGATAAGAATGTCATTGCAAATGTCACAGGGTGAGAAAGGTACACATCTGCGGAGCCCCACAGGGGACATGGATTTTTTTAAGTTAATTCGTTCCTAGGAAATAACAATTCGATTAAAATACCGTTCAATACCATTACATCATCTATAAGTTTGCAGTTTGACTTCCCATCAATGTCATGCTATACGTTTATATGTTGACTTCTGATAACCTCAAACCATGGAGTCTATGACTGTTCATTTAACTGGTCCATAACCATACTTCCATATGTGTATCCAGTCCCGTGATTGTGAGCGTGTGTACATATTTGCATTTCCATGTTCTGCCAGAAACAATGTGTACATTGCCGGCTCCATTGGAAATCATCTCCATATCATCTAAGGCTGTACATTTTTCGCCGATGTGGCGGTTAAATGTAATCGCCCAAAATTTTAAAAATATTTTTTTTTTAAAATAAAAATAATTTTTAGTAAAGGTGTCTTGTACATATGAATACTGCCAGACAAATATCCCGAATTTCCTGGCGTTTGCGCAGGGCGTTTAAACGCCTTGCGCAAACGCCAGGAAATTCGGGTTACCAGGTTACTGGACTATATGCCAAGTTTCCATGGTAACAATGATCTCTGGACAATACTAATGGACCCGGTCTGATCACGGATTCAGTGTCAAATTGATGTGACTGATGATATCTGTAAAGCAATTTTACCAAATGGACGGCAACACCATTGTGTTGTTTTGATCAAATAGCCGTAGCAAATTAAATAAATACGCGCCAACTGGTGAGATTGCTACGACGCGGACCGCGAAATATCTCGTAACCGGAAACCCGGAACTCTATACGCATGTTGGTACTGTATCACATTTATGTCATAAACATCACCACTGCATACAGTTATGCATGACAGTGAAAATTATCCAAACCGGTCACCCTGCGAGGTCCCTACTGTATGTCTAATGATACGGAAATCGAGTATTCGCAAAAACGACAGACGTATGTGCCGGGACCACCATATGCTGCTCATGAAGACGCGTTTGCTGCGCCATATGTCATCTAAATCCGTTTCTTATTAAGGAAAATATCAAATAATACTCACTTTGGAATGGGCGCACTTTTAACACTTTGAGCCATTGTTGTTGTAACCACGTGATCATGTACCTTGTAATGATGCGGAGAGAGATACTGCTGACCATGGCCGGCGATTGAGTCTATGACTCTCGCTTAATTTCGGCGCAGTCCCGGTCGGTGCGTCTGGCACACTAGTTAAGCAATAAGGAACCATAAACGTCCTGTCAGGCGTTCTGACAAGCCCTTACAGGGCGAAATGGCCCATGGTAAGTGCACCATTATTTGTAAATCAACGATTTGCCCGCGTAACCCACCAGAATTCTGTAAACCGCACCCTATATGTGTGTTGTCCATGGATGTCGCGAGCCGGCTCATCTGTATCTACGCTGTTTGCGGGTGAGGTATTATCCCGTTAGTAAACCGGCCGGCGAGGGTGGTGGGCCGTCCCTCGCGCTCTTTTTGAGGGGGCATGAAGGGCCCCGAAGGAAGCTCGATTGGGGTAGAACAAATATGCCGTCTGTGACTGCGTGTCTGTCGTGGGCGGGGTGGGCTCCCCATCGACAGAAATGGGATGGGGTCCGCCAGGGGAGTGGGACGGGCCCCATGGGGTAAACTGTGCCAGAAACACCCTTGTTCAGAAATGGGGTGGGGCCAGCCAGGGGGGTGAGCGGGCCCAAGGGGGAGATCTGCGTCAGTCCCAGTGGTAGTTTGATTGTCGAGGCTGCCCTAATATCTGATATTTAACATTAGTAAGAACAAATTTCCACAAAGCTACTTCCCCTCTAAAATTAGCAAGTGAAACAAAACACCCACCACATGTCAACACCTTTGCACGTCCCTCCTTATACCGTATCATGTTTTATTGCTGTTTATTTATGCATATTTATGCATATTCCGTTTAAATGGCCCAGTAATTGTATATGAAACGCAAATCTGATTGATGGTCGACTTCGATACATGTACGAAATGGGGCTTTGTATAAGAAATACAATGTGCAAAGTGTATTCACGAAAATGTCCATCGGTCGTGGAGTGCTGGGGGGCGTTTCACTAAACTTTGTATGACTAAAATGTTTTTTAAGTGCAAATTTATGATCGTCTGGAAATTTCAATGGATGGATTTACATGTATTGAGCATAGGCTGCATATGCAGCCTATGCTCAATAAATGTAAATCCAATAATTGTTTACAATAAAGCATTGTTAATGTGAAAGTGACAGACTATCATAATGTTGCACTTACGAACATTTTAGTCATACGAAGTTTAGTGAAACGGCCCCCGGGTTTGTGCCGCGTTGAATTCTCCTCGATCACCGCTGTGCGCGTCATGTGTACATCATGATGTATTGCAGTAATGTCTTTTCCACGTGTGTTCATGTGTCTCTTTGTTTGGGTAGTATGTTCTCTATTTTACCCGTTTGGCCATTTGCATGTAGATGTACGTAATTCTGGAAAACAAATATTCATTTCTCTGATCATTTGTACTCCAAAGTCAGCCATCGATTCACGCCCTAGAGCAACGCTGCAAAACCTCTATAAACCGGGTTCCACTGTTATATAAAGCACACGACGAACAATTTGTCATACAGGACAGTGAACAAAATTACATTGAAAGCTAAATCTAAATTACGCACAATGGGGTCTCCACGGTGTCCGGTTTAGAAGGGTTCCACTGTAGCAGTTTGATGTGGTAAAAGAAGGCAATGCTACTAGCAAATACGGTGCTATGGTCATTACATTATGATAGATGTACATAATAGACCAGCCTTATAATTAGGTTACGGAACCTGGAAATGCACGAGTAATCGCCCTTATAACTACTTCCAAGGCATCATCAGCGTCAGCATTGGTGGAGCTAGACGGAATGTGTTGGTTTGACGCCACGTTGCTTAGTTTACCCTAAGCAACGTGACGTCAAAGCGACACACTCGGCCAATTATAACGTCAAGAATGCGGACGTTTTTCCAAGGAAGTTACTTATGATGTTCGATAACCTATTTATAAGATTGGCCTATAGGTTAGAGAATACCAAAATGGCTCGAAATCGCCCAGGGGGGTATGCAGAAGTAGTCCGGTATAATACAAATAGTGCGGGCTGTTTGCGGTCACAGACACAGTTTGCTTGCAAATCTTGATCTATTACAACCCAGTTTCACTTGATGAACAGTTTGGGGTGCATTTAACAGCAGTTTTCAGCATATTTGTAGCATTTAAAAGGAAACACTGACCCTCTTGGTCACGTGATGTAAACAGAGTTTCCGTGGCCAATATATGTAAACAATATCGGGGTATGGCTGGCGAGGTTGGATTTTTCTTTGTTAGGAGTAAGGGCTCCTATTGTTTAATTCATGCAGAACCAGTACATACTGGCTGCAGGTCATGTACAAGTAGGTCCCACAGCATCCATACGAATAGTGAAAGTTGGAGCGACTGGCCTTATTGGATGGGATCCGGTTAAGTTATATAGTAAAACTATTTGGTGTGTTCTAACCTATGCAAGGGATCGATTCCCGCCCTAGATATCAGCCCTAGAGCGGTGTTGCCAGACATCGTCTTACAGCGTATTACGGACAAATTAGATAATCTCTAAATTAGATAAAAGCCGCCGTTGCGACAGATATTGCTATTTTCTTGCTTCATATTATATATGGCTGTGACTGGAGACATTTGGTTTATTGGTTGTACGACCAGTGCAGATCCAGATCAGCCTGTGTATCCGCACAGGATCTGGATCTGCACACAGGTAAAAGACTCGGACCTAGGACCCAATACATGGCTCATTTGAAAAACGTTACCCCACCCACCCATTTCCTTACATAATACAGTAACGCAACAGTGTCTATTGTACGGAAATTGGTGGGTGCGGTAACGGTTTACAAATGAGCCATTTATCAGGTCCTAGGTCCGAGTCTTCCACCTGTGGATCTGCACTGTTCGTTATTCCATTAATGAAACACCCGCCATGCTAATATAACAAGCGATATAGATCGTTATCAGGCTACAAGAGTGTGCTATTTATTCGGGAGCTACACTGATAAAACCGATAAGCCTCATTTCTCCAGTTACAGCCACATTTATTGGCAGTATTGGAAACTGTTACTTAGTATCCCTGTCTCTGTTTGAATCTACTTTAGACTAGCTCATACTGTCCGGCAGTAGTATTTGTATACAGTGGAACTTCTCTAAATCGGACACCACGAAAACATCTGTCATCTTATTTTTTATGAGTTTCTTGGTCATTTATCTCCCGTGATAATATCTGTTCGTGATCGCTTAGCCCACAACTATTGCTCAGAATGATGAAATGCCTGATTTACAGTAAAATCTCTCTAAGCCGGACACCTTCCCAGGGTGTCCGGTTTAGAGAGGTTTCACTGTAGATTATTGTTACTAGATCAGTAAAGTATTCGCGTTTGGCGCAAACCGACATAAAGAACCAAATGTTTACAACTATTGTCAAAAGCCTGTTCTCCATGTACATGAATACTGGTAGGACCGTTTTCGTATAACGCCAGTAGATAACATGATCTAATTGGTTTCCTGACAAAAATAAGGCTCACATCATATGCCGTAATTTACGGAGCTCCGCAGGGGACATTGTTTTTTTTTTATTAATTCGTTCCCACGGAATAACAATTCGTTCCATCAATGTAGGACATAATCCGCCCGGACATAATCCCCCCCATGTTTTTTGACACAGGAGGACAAAATCCCCCCGTCTAAAATACAGGTAGGAGATAATCCCCCCCCCCCCCATTCAGATTCACGGTAGGACAAAATCGCTATAAATTAGCAGATAGGACATAATCCCCCGTGGAAATGCGGCCTAGGACATAATCCCCCCGTCCGCAAAAACATGTGTAAATATGCGAGAGTGATTATTTCTTATATTTAAGTGTGGGAAATGGATCGAAGACCTTCCATACCCGGGCATGTGCCAGTAAATGATCAGGCCAATGGCCGTTGGCCCATTTGTTTCCGAATTTACTAATTTACTAATATATGCGATACAGTCGAAATATGTGCATTAAATGAAGGAGACGATGAGGCGGTGAGTTTAACCTAGTTAGTTCATTCTCCTATTGCACAATGCCGATATGTCAGACCGTGAAGAGGGCCGAGTGTGCGTGCGCATGATATATGGATAATCAGCCGGTACATTGTTATATTACCTGCTAATGCTATTAGAGGGTTGGACGAGGCAAGACAGACCAAGCAGAGACGGATCCACGTGATATGGGAAAATTCAACGCCCACAGAGGAGCAACAGCGCATGCCGAGCCGGAGCCGAGCCCGGAGGCTCCGCACCACCCGCAGCGACGAGGAGCCAGGCAAGCCATGCCCAAGCCACCCACAAGGCCGCCACTGGCAACCCCCAGGCAGCTCATTCCGCCACAGATCCCAATGCGCATATAGCATGACATTGCCCAGTATGCAACACAGAGTAAACGACCCGATGTCGGGTCCACAGAGGCATAGGCCACCTCCCACTGAGTGGATGGTAGACACGAGCGAGGCCTTGTCCCCGAGGAGGGGGACTCATTTTTTTAATTTTTTTTGGTTCTGATCTTCTCTTTTTGGTGTCGTAGGCGTCTGGCTACACCGCGAGGACCGCATCTGGTTTGTGTTTGAGTGAGCTGTATGCATGAAAATCACAGATGCCCTTATCTGGGTTGTGTATGTATATGTTGTGGGTGCGTGCCTATCTAAGTGTGTCTTTCAGTGTTATGTCCAATGTCATTTGACTTGGCTCATCTACTGCCCTAAGGGCGAAATAGCTGGTCCCCATAGGGCCAGCTTCTGTTGATTGACTATATGGACAATATGATGAGACCACTATGCCCGGCTCGACCACTAACTGCACAGAAACAGTGCGGCGCTTTGAGGTATATTGATGCAGGCAGAAATCCATCTTTCTTGTGCTTCTCTCTTCTAGCGTCGTGTCTGTATGGAGTGGATACACCGGTTATGTGTGACACCCGGGTTCACCAAGCACTCCAGGCTTTCAATCAGCGGGAGCAGCTTCTGTCTTCTACGACTTCATATGTTGACTTGGTCGCCTTTAGTTAATGGTTTTACCGGACACAATGGGTGTGTGAGTTTATATTTGTTTATGTTATGCATATTATTTACTACACTACACGCTGCTGTGCGGAGTATTTTGTACATGTATAATGCCTATGCGTGTAAGGGACCGTCCGTTTTGGGCGGAAGTTAGCTATTATTGCGTGCTTGGATGTAGTAAAAAATACAAAAATCTGTCACCCTGCCATTCGGGACGAGACACACGTAAGGGAGCTATGAGCCGCCCCCGTGTCTCGCGCGGTCTATCATAAGATGGACTGAGTGGACTTATGGGTGGCATGAGTGTATTACGTCTGCAGATTTTGAACTCCCTGGACGCTTGTCTGGGATGGACCAGACCAGTTGTGACCTAGTGAGAGTCGGTGATATTTGTCTCCTTACTAGACAAGTATCGGTGTACCTGGATGCGGTCCTCTCATTGGTGCTACAACACATCTTGGGAGAAGAACATGTATGGTTATTCAGCATCAATTGTATGGTCCCTATCTGTTTCGTGTATTGGAGATGGGACTCCTGGTTATGCTATGCATTTTTGCATATGTACATATCATGGACATGTATACATACGTGTATTATGATTACTCCTCGGCGACAGTGTGGACCTAGACGTATGTGTTCCTATATGTTTTTTATTGATGTATTATCGGGCCAATTTTAAAATTACATTACAGTCAAACTACAAGTCTATATTAGAGCGTCTATAATGCATGTTGGCCTGTTTTGGAGCAAGTATATTATTACTGTTTCTAACGGCTGATATCGCAGGGGTTCGGGGCGACTTTACGGTTCCCGACAACGATATCCCCACGACACCAGCCGTCCCAGAGCTTCGCATAGACCGACAGAAGCCGTGGCATTTTATGCACGGAACGATGTCAATCTCTGCGAGTCCAGTATATTTTGTTATCAGACGGTGCGCGCTCTATATATGTACATGGATATATATACAAGTACGTCTATGCATATATGTAAAATCCCACCACTCACCCTATTGTTGCAGTTTAATTAAAATACCAGAAGTAGTCTGGCTTGAGTGGTTAGAAGGCAGGCCAACAATAATGCGTGCAAGAAGAGTCCGTCTCACCGACTAAACAGGCTTCGTCGGTGAAGCGAGTTCCACCGGTACCAGACACATTGTTGACCCTTCCTCTTTCCACTCATTACCCTTACCACTACTACTAAATATAATCTACTAAGTCTAATCTAACATAGTACATAATAGCATATCGGGATTGTGGTGGGTATAATTTCGTACACTCGTTGGGTGGGATTACTTGCATGTTAATTTTGGATTCATGTGTTAGCCCACACGAGCATATACATATCGTCTCGTTAATTTGCCAGTACTAATCCTCGATAAGGCAGTCCACACGCAAGAGACTTTCCCGGGTCAGTTCCGATCGAGTACATACCCATTGGGTGGGCTTACTTGTATGTTAATTCTAGATATGGTTATGCCAGTATGGCGTTCGAAGCCGCAAGCGGACGGGATTCCCAGGTGGCGGCAAGCCATACGCTAACACCGCCCCCCCCCCCGCGGCCCCGTCCCCATACGGTCCGTTCGGGAGTTAATACAGTGTCCAGTCAGGGGGCGGCAGCTCACAGGATATCGTTAAAATGATCGGAGTTACCTGATTCAGTTGTGCTAACCACCCGTCCGACCGGGCACCACATTAACTGTTTGAGTTTGATGGGTCTGAATGATTAATGATTGTAATAGTTGGTTGTTTGAGTTGATTGCCTCGTGATCAATGATCCAGTTGTGCTAACCACCCGTCCGACCGGGCACCACATTAACTGTTTGAGTTTGATGGGTCTGTATGATTAATGATTGTAATAGTTGGTTGTTTGAGTTGATTGCCTCGTGATCAATGATAACCGCCAGGTACTACCATTATGGAAGAAATGATATAGGTGCAGTTATATTACACTTATTTGATTGTATCGCATATCGTGACATTATGTTACTTTCCTTGTTGCAAGTCAACACGCTATTGTTATGAGACCAGTGGCACCAATGAGCAGACTGATGGTGAGAAGTGTTGTAGCATTGGATGTAGGCAGCACCCAGCTGTCACCATTGATATAATATTAATGTTAGTATTATTATGTTCGAGCATCCAGCAGGCAGACGAGCAGCATAGTATGCAACAGTGATTATGTAAATCCTGTAGTTTAAAATGAGTGAGTAGGCTTGAGTGAGATATCTCATAATTATCAACTACTTAATAACAAATAATCATAATTAAATTAGTCTGAGTAACATGATGTGAAAGAGCATCAAAGAAACCAATTTGAAAACCGATCATATTTAAATTAGCCTGATTAGCATGATTAAAGAGATCAGAGAAACCAATTTGAGAACTAATCAAGTGATAAATTATCCATTTAAGGAATATTAATGTTCAAAACATCAGTTGACTAATCAAGTAACCACAATAGCATCATGAGGATTAGTCTTTTCACTTTGAAAACGAATCAAGAAATAAATGATTCAAACAATTAAGATCAAAGTGACCGTAAAATATCGATATATATTGGACAAAGCTGGGGGTGGGGTTTGGAAGGTCCTCGAGCCAATTCCTACCCTTAAATATAAGATAAAAAAAAGGGGTGGGGGAGGTTATGTCCTACCTGGGTTTTTATACGGTGGGGGGGGGGGGTGATTTTGTCCTACTGTAGTAAGAGGCCAATACTGGTAGTGCACAAATGGACACACCCAGTGTGTCTGGTCAACCAGTGCATACAATCAAGTCTGGCAATCCATATTCCTACACACTATTGGCAGAACACACTTGGACCTCAGACAGACAACACCTATTGACAGGATCTCCTACAGGCTGGACCTTTGGACGTGGGATACTCTCCTCTCACACAGGGATAGTTAGGAGATATTGTCCTATTATATAGTATTGTATTAGTCCTATTATATAGTGTTCTCACTTGTATTGGTAGTACACTTTACATGTGCATATGACCTGTACCCGACTCTGGGCCTAGCCCAGCCTTCACGTGATATGGAGTGGGTGTCTTGTCACGCAGGTAACATGTAAGTTTACTATACTACCTTGAATCTGAATGTGGGGGAGGGGGGATTATGTCCTACCTGGGTTTTCATATGTGGGGTATTATGTCCTACCTGTATTTTAGACGGGGTGGATTTTGTCCTCCTGTGTCAAAAAACATGGGGGGGGGGGGTGATTATGTCAGGGGGGGGGGATTATGTCAGTATCCCATATTTGAACTATGTGTAGCCATTATTTTCCCAGCATGCAAAGTGTTAAGAAGACTTGGTGCAAATTAACCTAACTTCTTATACCATTTAACTCTTTAAATGCTAGCGGTGAAAATAACTGCCAACACATTCGGAGTATTTTTTTTATTTATCTCTGTAAACATATCTTGGAATTTCATTAGGACTCAATTCTAATGAAAATTCAAGACATGGTCATGATGATTGATAAGTACAGGGAGAAATAGTAAAAACTATATTCTAATGTACTCTATAAATATCACGCAATCTGATTAGCTGATGGTCATACATTACATGTATATCATTGTTAATGAACGGTCGCAAATTATTTCAATCTGTATTCCTACGCCAGCAGTAAAGGAGTGCATTAGAAATAGGTTAACCGCATTGTAATTTTGAAATTTGCGGCGTATATCAGAAAATGATAGGAAAACCCCCGGAGGAGGTGGTTTTCCCCGGGTACTCCGGTTTCCCCACCATTTATCTCACGGAGTAATGCAGTTTAGACCGGAATTGGCCACCCGCATTGTACGTGACCATTTCCTTATCAATTCCACGAAACTATAAACTGGCAGAACTACTGTTTGCCTGATACTTGCACACACACGCCACTCACTAATATATGGGCAATTACTATACCGCCGTGCATTATCTTCTCTTTTTCTGTCGTGTCTAGAATATGTGAAACACATTGTCATCTAACCAAATAACAACATATAAACGCCACACCTGAACTCGAATAATAGCAACTCGTATAGAATGATAAGCCGCGAAACGACAGTAGCTGGGCCCGAAAACATATTGCATCATACTTTGCGTACCCCGGTATCGATCATACCCTGTCCGATATGACCAACCGTCAAATATCATCATCATATAGGATAACACTGTTACGGCTGAGTCTCCATATATCACATGCACTCACACTCAGCCTTTTTCACGGTCCTACATACCGGCTTCGTGCGATAGGAGAATGAACTAGCGAGATTAAATTGACCGCCTCATTGCCTCCTTCATTTAATGCACATATTTAGACTGTATGGCAGATATTAGTAAATTCGGAAACAAACGGGCCAACGGTCATTGGCCTGCCTTTTTTGGGCTTAAATGCCCGGGTTTGGAAGGTCCTCGAGCCAATTCCTACCCTTAAATATAACGGATTTTCCGACCTATCATTTTCTGATATACGCCGCATATTTGAAAATTACAATACAGTTAATCCTATAATGAATAGTTGTCTGCTATTGTATAACTGCATGAGTTTATACCCCATAAGCTTCCCAACATGCAAATGCTAATGTTTGGATTTAACGACGACTGGCTCGATGACCTTACATGTCGTTTCCCAAGAAGGGAAGAAACGAAGAAATTGGATACAGAGGAAACCCGGGGAGCCTAGCTCTTATTAGAATAGTCCCCTCTGGTTCTTTAACATGCCCATACTCTCCTTCAAATATGATACACGGGACCGCCTTTTAAAGTCCTCCGAAAGGACTAGTAGAGCAGGAAATACAAAGTATCTCAGAAATACTGACGCCCTAGCCGAGAATCGAACTCGGGTCTCGCCAGCGTGGCTGTTCGAAGGTGTTACCCCTCGGACACGGGCTGCTCGTCCCCAGCATGCAACGAGTTAAGGTATTTTATCCCATCTCGTGAACACGGATACATTAACACCAGCAGCTAATAATACCGTAACAAATGAACAAGAACGCATTGTACTGTCGGACGAACAAACAATATGAACACTAGTATACATACAATGGTATAGAGCATAACTGTCTCCCTGAGAGTCTTGTCTGGCAACATATAGTTTCTGATCGGACTATCAGATACTAAAACATTATAATACTGGGGCCCGTTTCACTAAACTTCGTACGACTAAAATGTGCGTAAGTGCAAAATTATGATAGTCTGTAAATTTCACATTAACAATGTGTTCTTGTAAACAATTTTTGGATTTACATTTATTGAGCATAGGCTGCATATGCAGCCTATGCTCAATAAATGTAAATCCGTAAATTGAAATTTCTAGACGATCCTATATGTGTGCTTACGAACATTTTAGTCGTACGAAGTTTAGTGAAACGGGCCCTTGGTCCAGATCGAATCTTTAGGTGGCATTCCTGATATTCCCATGTGTCATTTGCCGCGATGAATGTTGCGGACTTTGTTCGCGCCTTAATACGGTGTCTGCATTCTTTGAGATGACAATTTCTCTTTGTCAGGATATTAATCCGCGCGTTATGTAAGACTTGCTGTGTCACTGTGAGTATTATGTAGACCTTTTGCAACTTGATACTAGAAACATGACTAGTCCTGTTTCCGGCATTGATTTATTTTCAGAGTACATGCGGAATATTATTTTGTCAACTTTTAACGCCATTTACGGAAAATATTGTAAACTTTGGAAACGTATTTCATGAAATTACACAGATTTTCGAAGGTACAAAATCACATGGCGTGTCTCAAATGATAATGCTATAATTTCAGGATGTCTGATTTAGAGAAGTTAATCATAGTGAGTTTACGATGGAGCGTATATTTTAGATAAATTCCAGTGGAAACTCATGAAAGCGGGACACGAAAAACCCAAGTAACTACAGTGGGGTCAGCGTGTAAGTGCACACACGAACGAACACGACAGGTTGGAACCAACAAAATATATAAAAAAAAAATGTAAATATTTTTTTGCATTTTTTCTCATTTCGCATCAAAAGTGTATGTTGTTACCACTCAGTTGAACCGTCTCGGCGAGACGGTTCAACTGAGTGGTAACAACATACACTTTGGGTGGGTTGGAACCAACCTGTCGTGGTGGTTCGTGTGTGCACTTACACGCTGACCCCACTGTATGCTATCATGGTTATCGTGTCTAGATATTAAATTACCACGGAAGCTCACTAAGCCGGACACCATGGGGACTTCCCAGGGTGTCCGGGTTATTGAGGTTCCAATATATCAATACGTATTGATAACAACTATAAATCATACTGATCTTACCATGAAGCGTATGTTTTAGATATATTACAATGGAAATTATCTAAAGTGGTCAACATAGGGACCTTCCAATGCGTCCGGTTTGGACAGGTTCCACTGTATGTATACCTACTGTCTGTTTCAAGAAACCTGCCCAAATGTTACGCCCATAAAAACAATGCAAAAACATTATTTTTTTCGATTATATTAAATTTTAGCAAAATTTAAGAATGAGCCTTCTTTTTATTTCATTAAATTTGGTCCAATATTTATTTTATTGCGAAAAAAACTATTTCCACATGTTAAACCCCCATAGGCAGTGTGAAGATGTCTATATAGGGATTTTACATGGGGACATTATTCTAATTTCAGAAATAGTGGACCGATTTTCAAACTGTAATTTTTGTTTTTTTAGTTAGATCATTTCCAAGCTATCTAGCCAGGTTTCAGAATCAATTTCCAATTTATTTTGTTTTTCCACTCCTTCTCCAGTTTCTCCACCTATTTTTTCCCATGTTAAATTCCCATAGACAACTCATTTTTCGTAATAAAATCAATATTTGACCAAATTTCACGAAATAAAAAGAAGGTTCATTCTTAAATTTTCCTTTAAGTTAATATTATCGAAAAAGGTACTGTTTTTGCATTGTTTATATGGCTGTAAAATTTGGGCAGGTTTCGTGAAACAGACAGTATATAAACATCTTCAGTAATAATCAGAGTGTTGTTAATGTAGCATGATGAGTTACAGTTCGTTACATACATTGGAAACTCACTAAATCGGACGCCATAGGGACCTCACAGGGTTTAGAGAGGTTCCAATGTATATGCAGTGAAACCTCTCTAAACCGGACACCCTGGGAGGGGGTCCCATGCATATACAGTGAAACCTCTCTAAACAGGATACCCCGGGAGGGGGTCGCATGTATATACTGTGAAACCTCTCTAAACCGGACACCCGGAGGGGGTCCCATGTATATACTGTGAAACCTCTCTAAACCGGATACCCTGTGAGGGGGTCCCATGTATATACAGTGAAACCTCTCTAAACCTGACACCCTGTGAGGGGGTCCCATGTATATACAGTGAAACCTCTCTAAACCTGACACCCTGTGAGGGGGTCCCATGTATATGCAGTGAAACCTCTCTAAACCTGACACCCTGTGAGGGGGTCCCATGTATATACAGTGAAACCTCTCTAAACCGGATACCATGGAGGTGGGTCCCATGTATATACAGTGAAACCTCTCTACGGTACCCTGAGGGGGTCCCATGATATCCATGAAACCTCTAAAAAACCGGATACCCTGTGAGGGGGTCCCATGTATATACAGTGAAACCTCTCTAAACCGGATACCCTGTGAGGGGGTCCCATGTATATGCAGTGAAACCTCTCTAAACCGGATACCCTGTGAGGGGGTCCCATGTATATGCAGTGAAACCTCTCTAAACCGGACACCCTGGGAGATCCAATAACTATCTAAACCCGACACCTCCTGTATACGCATATAATCATAAACTCGAGTAATAATCATAGTGATGTTACAATGGTGTTTCATATATAATTCCGCCGACTCCCCCTCGCAGGGATATTGTACACGATGATTTCACGGTCATTTCCAACACTTAAAATCATTAAATACAAGGCAGCCACAGCTAGGCAAGGTTACCACACAATTACTTCAATTTAATGACAATAATACCCAACATTCATACCGGCAGGTGTTGACATAATTGTTTCCAATGGACGTTTTATTTCTCAAGCAATTTTGAAATACATATACAGTCGAACCTGTGACAAAGACCACCTTACAATATAAATTCCCTGTCTATAACAGCCACGTTTTTGTTTTCCCAAGTACTAAATTACCACATAAATGACCCTGTGAATAAAGACCACATGTGAACAAAGGCCATATTTTGTCTTCCCATGGTGGCCTTTATTCACAGGTTTGACTGTATTGCATTTACCGTGATTCTGGAGAGATTTATTCCATGAAGGAAATATTTTCTCCAAGACGGTCGCGAGACGTAACGTTGGCGTCATATTTTAATGTCATTTCCCGCAGAAAAACAATTCATATGCTAACGTTATACGATCAAGGTGCATGATCACGTGGTTACAACAACAACAACAATTCTGGTTGTTGTTGTAACCACGTGATCATACACCATGAAGATGGTCTAAGAGCAAGTTTCACAATTTTCAAAGGGCATGTAATATACAATTTATTCCACTACCATTTTGAAATACCGGATTTATTTCCATGAACATCTGTAAATCCGACAAAGAAACGAGTGCTCCGCACTCGTTTCTTTGTCGGATTTCCAGATGTCTCGGAAAATAAATCCGGTATTTAAAAATGACAGTTGAATGAACTAAATGTAACACGAGCGAGTGTGGAATATGGATACATGTACATATACACTATGAAAACTGATTATTCTGCGAGTATAATTTCAAATTTAGTTCGTACCTTATATTCAAATTAACGGATACCTGTACTGACGCTATAACTGTATATACTCTACTATATTACAGTGCAACCTCTCCACAACAACCACCCATGGAAAGAAACAAAACTGGCAGTTGTATATATGTGACTGTTGAAGG